>JAUPMG010263961.1:0-23535 GCA_031762675.1 Pachysandra terminalis
CAGGATGAAAATGGTCATTGGAGATTTGGTGGCCCCAAATCAGAGTGCATTCATTGCAGGTAGACAGATTTTGGACAGCATGCTAATTGCAAATGAAGTGCTTGAAGAATGGAGAAGGACCGGTAAAGAGGGCATGGTCTTGAAACTTGACCTTGAAAAAGCATATGACCGGATGGAGTGGCATTTCTTTGATAAGGTGATGGAATGGAAAGGTTTTGGGATTAGATGGAGAAAATGGATAATAGGGTGTTTACGAAATGTAGTGTTGTCTTTTCTATGGAATGGTGCAGTGCATGGTTTTGTGACCCTACTCGGGGATTGAGACAAGGTGATCCACTTTCCCTATTTCTTTTCACATTGGTAGCCGACGTATTGAGTTGTTTTATGTTCAAAGGGGAGGACCTTAGCTTGTTTTCAGGTTTTGAGGTGGGTAGTGATCGTGTGAGTGTCTCACATTTACAGTTTGCAGATAACACCCTTCTCTTTATTCATGCGGAGGAAAGTCATACCTACTGGATCAAATCTATCATAAGATGTGAAGATGTTTTGAGATGGTCTCAGGGTTGAAGGTGAATTTGGAGAAGAGTAGTTTGGTGGGAATGAACATGAACCGGGAGAGAGTGGGGATTTTTGCATCAGTACTAGGATGTGGAGTTCAAGAGTGGCCAATGTCTTACTTGGGTCTTCCACTTGGTGGAAACCCCAAGTCTGTTAACTTCTGGGACCCAGTGATGGATAGAATTGGTAAAAGGCTAGCCACATGGAAAAAAGGTTATCTCTCATTAGGTGGGAGAATCACTCTTATTAAAGTCGCATTGGCTAACATCCCAGTTTACTACTTGTCGTTGTTTAGAGCACCTAGCAGCATTGTGAAGTGCTTAGAAGAACTACAAAGAGATTTCTTATAGGAGGGAGGAGGTCATAGAAAGTACCATCTGGTCAAGTGGGAGTCGGTATGTCTGAAGATAGAAGCAGGGGGTCTCAATCTGAGAAATATCGCTATTCGTAACACAGCGCTACTAGGTAAATGGTTATGGAGATTCAGCGAGGAACGGAAGGCCTTGTGGCGGAAAGTGATTCATAGTAAATTTGGCGGACATCCTAATGGCTGGGACTGCAATTCCTCAGGTACATGTCCTAGATCTAGTATCTAGAAAGAGGTTTTGTTGATCTTCTCCTCATTTTCTAATCTTATCAGATTTAGGGTTGGGGATGGGAGTCGAGTCCGTTTCTGGTACGATCTTTGATGGGGGGTGTCTATCCTTGCAGTTTGGTTTGCTCGTCTTTTCCGAGTGGTCTCTGATAGGGATGCCTTAGTGTCTGATGTCTTCTCTTGGTCTGCCTCAAGGTTGGTTTGGAACCTTCCATTCCGTAGATCTTGGGTATCTTTTTGTTGATCTGGGGGGGATTTCTATTGATTCTGAGCCTAGGGACCGTCGGGTTTGGAGCCCTTGCAGTAGTGGGGTATTCTCGGTAAATTCCTTCTTATCTGTTATTAGACCTCATTCTAATCATAACCTGTTTCCTTTTCACCGTGTCTGACTATCCTTCACCCCCGCCCCCCCCCCCAGAATTAAGGCATTTATCTAGACCGTGATCCTTCAGAGAAGGTGGCTGTCACGTATGATTTCACCCCACGTGTGTTGTATGTGTAAGGAGGCAAGGGAATCAGTAGACCATCTTTTCTTGCACTGTTCTGTGGCTAGAGGGGTATGGGATTTCTTCTTATGTCGTATTGGTATCGGGTGGGTGATGCCCCAGGAGATTGGTGAGTGCCTGATCCAGTGGAGGCTTCCTGGGATAGGTGTGAGAGGCCGTTTGATGTACTTGGGTGTATGGCACGCGACACTTTGGATCTTATGGGGGGAGAGGAACTTGAGGGTGTTCGAAGACAAAACCAGATCGACCAGGACAATTATAGACTCTATCTCACTGATGGTCACTTCATGGATGGTGATACTTCCTGCTTTCAGAGGCTTCTCTATGTCTGATATATTGGTAGGGTGGTCCGAGGTGGCCAGATCGTCTCCACACACAGTGCGTGACGTTGGGTGAGGGAGGTTGGAGTTTTAGGGTAATATGTTCGGTGTTGCCTTGCGCGCTTTTTATCCTTGTTTTTTACTGTCTTTATTTTACGCCTTGCATTTTAGGTTCTTGGTGCTCACCTTGCGCGCCTTTTTCCTTTATGAATTTGTATCGTTTTTGGTTCTATTAATATACTGTTCGTTAGCTATAAAAAAAAAAAAAGATGTTTCCGATCATCGTATTACCCAAGTTCAACCTGAATTGTTGGTGGTGAGGGGGGTTCATAGTGGGCCTGTGAGGAAGCATGTGAATGGGAGGGGGTCTTCCTCTTCTCATCAGTTGGTGGCTGATGAGGCTGTGTCTTTTTGTGTCTTGGCAGGGTCGTTTAGTCCTAAAGAGAGAGTATATGGGGAGTGGGATCAGATGGTCAGTTTTGTGTCCGATGTGTTGGACTAAATGTGTGATGGAGTAGGTAATAAGGTTTTGGTTCGTGAGGCAGTAGAGGCATTTAGGTCTAGAACTGAGGGCGAAGTGGAGTTTTCCCAATGAAGATCATTAGCTGAAACATTAGGGGTTTAGGTAGTGACGATAAGAAAAGAGGGGTGAAGAATTTGTGTCTTGGTGCTAATCCCGACATTTTGGTCTTGACTGAAACTAATAAGGAAGTCATTAACCTTACCTTGGTGAGACGTGTTTGAGGCGATAGAAGTCGGAGGTGGGAGTTTTTATCTACGAGTGGGTCTTCTGGATGCATTTTGGTGGTGTGGGACATGGATTCAGTTCTATGCGGTGAGGTGTTTAGGGGTCGTTTCTCGTTGTCCATCCAGTTTAAAAGTGGGGAGGATGAGTTTGTGTGGGCTCTTACTGCGGTGTATGGTCCTAACCGAGCTAGGGACAGGGCAGGGTTTTGGGAAGAGATTAGGAATCTCAAGGAGCATTATGGCGAGGCATGGTGCCTAATTGGGGATTTCAATGTCACTCGGTTTGCTAGTGAAAAGAGTGGTGGGGTGTTTAGAGTTACTCGAAGTATAAGGAAATTCTCGGTGGTTATTAGGGTTGTGATCCAGTGGATTATCCCCTAATTGGGGTAGCTTTACTTGGTCGAATGGGCAAGTGCCACCAGTGTGTAGCAAATTGGACAAATTTTTGAAGTCAGTTGCTTGGGATGAACACTTTTCAAATACTAAGCAGTGACTTCTAGCGAGAACTACCTCGGATCACTGGCCAATTGAGATTAGTAATGTCCAAGGGCATAGAGGCCCTTCACCCTTTAGGTTTGAGAACATGTGGTTGTCCCACCCGAATTTTAAGGAGTCCATTCAGCCTTGGTGGGAAGAGTGTATTGGGGCGAATCAAGGCTGGACCAAATTAAAATTTATGAGAGGGTTGAGAGGTCTGAGGAGGAAATCTTTTGAGGATATCAGTATTAAGAAGAAGGGTGTAATGAGTAAATTGGTGGAGCCTGATCAGTTAGAAGGGATGTGGGTAATGAGGTCAGAGGAGGTGGTGGAGAGGATTCAAATTAAAGAGGCTTTGAAAGGGGCTTTGAAAATGGAGGTTAGTTGGAGGCAGAAGTCCAGAGTTAAATGGCTAAAGGAATGTGATGGGAATACAAGTTTTTTTTCATAAAATGGAAAATGGGAAAAGGAAAAAGAATGAATTGTTGAGGTTAAAGATGGGGGATGAGTGGATAAAGTCAGTGGAGGATATTATGAGTAGACTGTCGAAAAATTATTCCAAGCTATATAAATCAGAGAAAATGTTTGACTTTAAGCTCAAAAGCAGAAGTGGGGCATGTCTAGAGGAGAGTAGCAGACAGTGGCTTGAGAGGGATTTTGAGAAGAAAGTTAAGTCTGTAGTTTGGAAGTTGGCTGGGAATAAGGCCTCGGGGCCAGATGGGTTCACGATAAGTTTCTTTCAGAGTAACTGAGAGGTGGTGAAGGATGACCTAATGAAAGTATTTAGTGAATTTTTTGATAGTGGGGATGTTCATAAGGCCACAAATGCCACGTTTTTTGTGCTAATTCCTAAAAAGATTGGGGCAGTGGAAATTAAGGATTTTAGGCCGATCAGTCTGACTACCAGTTTGTATAAAATCATTGCTGAAGTTCTTTCAATCAAGCTGAGAGTGGTGTTGGATCCTTTGGTATCATATCATCAGAGTGCATTTACCAAAGGGGGGCACATTATTGATAGCATTTTGGTGGGTCATGAGTGTGTGGACGAAAGATCTAGATTGCGGACTTCGGGGCTGATCATTAAGTTAGATTTGGAAAAAGTTTACGATTGAGTGTTATGGGATTTTTTGGATCAGATTATGAAGTGGAAAGGTTTTGGGGTTAAAGGGAAGAGATGGATCGCCAGGTGTCTTAGAAATGTGTTTTTTCTTTTTGGTCAACGGGTATATTCATGGTCTTATTCCGTCCTCTAGAGGTATTAGGCAAAGTGATCCCCTATCTCCTTTCCTTTTTACCTTAGTGGGGGATGTTTTTAGTTGGTTCATGGGTGTGGTGGAGCAGAAGGGGTGGTTAGAGAGTTTAGGGTGGATAGGGATGAGGTTGAGGTCTCCCATCTTCAGTTTGCGGATGATACGATTTTGTTTATCGAGGCAGAGGTGGAACAGGTCAGGTGGGTTAAGAGTATACTAAGAGTTTTTGAGATGGTGTCAAGGATGAAGGTGAATATGGAAAAAACTATGATGTCTATCATTCAGATTAGAGATGATATTCTAGCAGAGAGTGTGGAGATCTTTGGGTGTAAGGAAGGGGTGTGACCTCTGTCCTACTTGGGTTTGCCTTCGGGAGGTAATCCAAAATCTTTGGCCTTTTGGGATCCTGTCATGGAGCGTGTTGAGAAGCGGTTATCTATTTGGAAGAGGAATTATCTATCTTTGGGGGGTAGAATTACTCTTATTCATTCGGCCTTGGCCAACTTCCTGGTGTATTATATGTCGGTGTTTAGGATGCCCCGTGTGGTGACTTCTCATATCGAGAAGTTACAACAGACCTTTTTGTGGGAGGGTAATGGTCAGAGGAAGGAAAATTTGGTAAAGTGGGATATTATGTGCAAGGATAAGGACAATGGTGGTTTGAACTTGGGTAATACTATGGATCGGAATGCGGCTCTTTTGGTTAAATGGCTTTGGCGGTTTAACGTGGAGCGCAAGAATCTGTGGTGCAAAGTGAGTGCTAGTAAGTATGGGATTCAAGCGAATGGTAGAGATGCTAATCTTCAGGCAAGAATTTTTGCGGCCAGTCCTTGGAAAGCTATCTTGTCCCTTGCTCCGCTTCTCTTATCTATGGTTCATTTCATGGTGGGGAATGGGACGTCAGTCTTGTTTTGGTATGATTCGTGGATTAGGGAGGTAACTTTGTTTCTTCGGTTTCCTAGGATCTTTAGAATGATTCAGGCTAAGTCTTCATTGGTGTGTGAAGTCCTTTCTTAGTCGGGGCCTGCTCTTACTTGGAATCTCCCCCTTCGTAGAACTATCAGGGATATGGAGGTGGGGGAGATGCCTGCTTTGTTTCAGTTGATTGAGGAAGTTTTTTTGTGTCAGGAGCACTATTAGCAAAACTCCGTTTTTTTCAAAAAAAAACACATTTTGATGCTTATACGTTGACCATAAAAACGTATGAAACAAGTATTTTATATTTTAAGTTTAAAAATTTTCAAAAAAACTTATTGCCTTCCTTTTTAAATATGAAAAAAATAAATATGTTTATCCTTTCCTTTGATTCAAGAATTTATTGAATCTTTTATTAGTTTTTATCTATTAATGTGTTACTTTCATTCAAACGTTTAAATAGTTTTTTTTAACTTCTTTTTATTTGTTGCTACTGTGACTCCAAGTCTACAACTCTATAGACTTAATAACTATGGAATAATCTTAGATAATTAAAAACTAAAGAAAAAAAAAGGATTTTAATAAAGAGATGAATAGAGAAATGGACTTTAGTTAATATTTTATTTCTTATTCTATTATTAAATTTAAAAATTAAAATCTTTAATACTACATTATATTTTCATAAAAAAGGAATATTAATAATATTAAAGTTTCTTATAGTAGTGAATGTAAATTATTTAAAATTATAAATTAGTTTTTAGACTAATACTATAATATTTTCTTAAATTTATTGGTAATTAATTGATAGTTTCACTTATATGTTCACGTTTTTTTATTTTGTTTTTCTGGATCTCTACCCTATTAAACTCGAACAATTTAATCAAAGTATTTTTGATGTTTTCATTTTATTGACCGTTTTTTTGACTTCATCTTTTTGAGTGAAGACTGTATTAAACTTGACCGTCTCGTTTTTTTTTTTTTTTTTGCCATATCACATTTTCCTAACAATGGTTAGGAGTGGCCGGATAGGAGGATTTGGACACCGGATTCTAGAGGCCCTTTCTCATGTCGTTCGTTTTTTGATCAATTTAGAGCTAACAGAGTTGGGCCTCCTATTACTTTTTCTGCCCACTTTGTTTGGTCTCCTCCTAGGGTCAGGTGTTTGTTTGGTCTACATTGTTATACCGAATCAACACCGTGGACATGCTCGAAAGAAGGAGGAGGTACATGGCTCTTTCTCCACATATGTGCTTCTTATACCGAGGGGAGGAGTATGTTTGATCACTTGTTTTTACAATGTCCTATGGCCTCCAAGATATGGAGATTTTTCGTGAGTATTATCGGGAGGTCGAGGGTGATGCCAGGTGGTATTTGCCAGATGTTGGATCAGAGGAGTTTTGTGGACCTTTCTAAGAGGGGTCATATTTTGTATAGGATGGTTTTTCAGGCTACGCTATGGCACATTTGAAGAGAGCGCAATCTGAGGATATTTCAAGATGTTTCTTCTACGACATCGTGTATGATTAAGGGGATCACGGTGTTGGCAGCTTCCTGGGCAGCAGTGATGAGTCAGTTTGTTGGGATCTCTACTGCAAATATTATGAGAGAATGGACCTTGATTTGTGTGAGTGGCAGTGGCACTCCGCCTATGGTTTCGGTTTGGTCTCCTCCAGGTCCTGGTTGGGTTAAGCTCAACTATTGTGGCCTTATGTTAGACCAACCAGGTCCCTCTGGAGTTGGTGGCATCTTCAGAGATAGTGGGGGTGTTACATTATTTGCGTATTTTGGCCCCAGAGGGGAGGGAGAGGAGCTAAGAGCTAGGTTAGTGGCCTTAGTGGAGGGCTTGAGACATGCTAGAGCTCAGGGCTACCATGATCTGATTGTGAAGGGTCTGTCGTCCCATATTACGGATTGGATGTTAAGGCAGGAGCAGTATGATTGGAGGTTTACTCATCTTGTCCGTCTAGCTTGGTCTTTGTATAGGGGTTGGAATACCTCGTTCCAACTTGTGTCGAGGGGGGACCAATCAGATGGTAGAGTCTTTAGCCAGGAGAGGGAGGGAGAGGAGCGATATGTTTGTTGGGGTTCTGGACTCACCGGTCTAATTGTGTTTATCCTTGTCTTTGGAGAAGAAGGGAGTGGTGTTTTGGTGTTTGTTGTAGGGGGCTTGAGGTTGTATGCTTTATCGTCTTCTCCATTGTTTAAGTTTCATTTCTAAGCAATAGAGCTTGTACTTTCTCTGTTTACCCTTTTTATACAATTCATCAATATCAAAAAAACAAAACGTATGGATCATTGGCGGCAAATACCCTATTAGTTAGATACTACCTTTCATGTATCACACATGGGCTCCTTTTAAACAAGTCCCTTATGTGGCCTGATTATTTATGAATAGGATGCCAAATGCCCCACTCTAGGTCCAACTTTATTTTCCAAATGGATAACTTATCATTCATATATCCTTACATATACCAAATACAAAAAGAAAGATACATTGAGAATCATAAAAAATCATATATTGCAATATCAAACAAAATGGCGTCTCAAAAGCAAATAAAGAATCAAAGACAAGACAAGCTAATTAGTTCCATACTCTCCACATGTTCATTATACAAACTTAACAGATAACAATTTTGTCATGGGGAACACATTCATTACTTCAGTGTAGCCAATGGATGATCCTGAAAGATTCTTTCTAATAATGAAGTACTTTATGTTGATGTGTTTGTCTCAACTGCCGCTTCTCTTGTTTTTACAGAAGAAAAGCGCAACGGAACTATCAGAATAGATGATTAATGGACTAGAGATAAAGGCCACAAATATAAGCCATGTAATCAAATTCCATAACCATAAAGCCTGTGATATAAACTCATAGCATGCCACAAAGTTTGCCTGTATAGTAGAAGCGATCAACATTTATTTCACGTGTCTGCATAGGATAGCACCACTTGCAAGTAAGAAGACGCATCGTACTAGAGACTTCCTAGAGCTGAGACATCTGGCAAAGTCCAATTTTGTGTATCTAATTACGTTTATATGGTCAGACTATTTATATGTAAACATGTAATCTTTATTCCCTTGCAGGTACAATATAACTTTCTTTACAACCCTGTAATACTCCATGCCTAGATTACTTTGATATTCGCCAACATTCCTTTTGTAAGTCCAATATCTAGTCCTGTACAGACCTCTGCATACATCAGACTTTCGACTATAGATGCATAAAGAGTTTCATCTGTTTCTGCTCTAGAACATATCTTGGACATTGATCCAAACTAAATCTCACCTTAACAATAGGTGCTATGCTAGGTGAGCAATTCTTCATCCAGAATCTTTCTAGAACTTTGTTGATATGAGTCCTTTGAAATATCCTAATATCCCTTGAGATCTGTCTTTGAGAATCCTCAGGCAACAAAAGAGGCTTCACCCATATCCTTCATATCAAAGTTCTGAAAAAGAAACTGCTTGACACTATTTAGCAAGCCCATATCATTAATGGAAAGCAGAATATCATCCATATATAGGACTAAGGAAATGAACTTGCTCGCACTGACATTAAGGTATATACACTAATTGATGATGTTTTCATAAAAACCGAACAAATAAATAACATCTTGAAACTTTAAATACCATTACCAGGAAGCTTATTTTAGCCCATTATGGATTTTCTAAGTCTATATACCTGTTACAGCATATATTCGCCAATCTTCACCGGCCAATGACAACATGACACGTGGCGCCAAAACGTCAGGTGTAGCGCTGATCACGGCGCACAAGGAAACCAAATAAGCGCTGATCGACGGCGTACAGGAAGCAAAGTATACCGTTGATCAACGGCGTACAGGAAGCCATGTGTAACACCGAGAACGGCACTCAAGCAACCAAGTGTAGCACCGAACACGGTACATGAATAAGTTAATGCGAGCATTAAGTACTTAATGCTCATAGGAAGCCAATAAAAGTGCGACACTTGTCGCACGCAAGAATAAGTCAGCACCGTTGCACACGGACATGATGGAGTCATAAATCTGCGACACATGGCGAGAAGAAGCAAGGCAAGTGAGCTCATGCGCCAGGTCCACTCCCCATGAAGAGAGAATTGAATGGTTACACGATCAATCAAAGCCACTCTATAAAAGGAAGAGGACCTGCTTCTACTCGAACTCTCCAACAGCATCTACACAAACTCAACAAGTCCAACGCAACGCTGCATCTCGAGCCTCCGAGTCCCTCACCTGCCTTCTTCTGCTGCCTCCGCTACAACAACAGTGCCCGGTTCTTCTGCCGCTCACCAGTCAATCTCACTTCCTGGAGAAGCTGCCTACAGGTAGTATATCCAGCGCCGTGACCACAGATATTGTGATAACCACCGCTGGGTTACCAGCCTTCTTTCTATCTTCTTTTATTTTTGTTTATTTTCACTATCTGAAGGATTTCAGACGAACCCAAGGAAAAGGAGAACCCCATACCTTTCGCACAATCACCTAATAGCCTAAACGGACGCATTACGGCGGCTGATTACACCGTCAATTGCTCAGGCAACTCGGACAGACTGTGTGGTTCAGCGCCTGGGCTCAAAACCCGAAACCCCAAAAATGTGGACTAGTAAGTCCTGGCACGCCCGCGCGACACACACGCACACAATTACTTACACCACACTGCGCCAGGTGAAAAAAAAATGCACTATTTAAGAGTGGGGATTTTCAATAAAGGATAAAGGGAGATTTAATATATGAGAGAGAGAGAGAGAGGGAACTTTCTTAAATGAAGTCAGCTATTATGTCTGATAATAAGTATTGAGTAGGCTATAGGCTGAAGCTTTTTTTTTCATGGAAAAGGCACGTAAAACTGAGATATGTATTGATTGTGAAAATTTTTGTAGGAAGCTTGTTCTCATGTTACAGAATTTGCACTCTTGGTTTTATAAAGCTGCAAATTAGGGATAAATATGCTCTCAAAAAGCAAATTCATGAAGTGATAGTGGATATACCCAAGGTTTTAAATGTCGCTATCGCTAGATATATCGCCACTAAGGGAAAGGGGAAATATCGATGTCGCGCAAAAGTTGGAGAAGTAGGGAAACCATTGGAAAAAAGGGAAATTTTCCAATGAAACTTTATGGGATGCATACTTAGATATGCTTACGCCAAATAACTTAAAACATTACAAAAAATAATGATATTAACCAAGTAATGCATTTATAGGTAAGGGAGTCACTGTCTACATAATCAGGAACTAAAATACTCAAATAAACATAAATAGAAAGTTTTATATTTAAAAAATAATAACAATAACAATTATCCAACATCCAATAGAAAGATTTCAATCCAAATACATGATAATATACATTCAAAACATGTGGCTTGAGGTATTCCTTATGGGCTCAAACTTTTTATGATTTTTCTCTAGAAACTATTATCTACTAATAAATTCATGATTTTGCATGAAGCTTAACATAGGCAAAGCTAATAATTATCTAACTAGTTATCCATTACAAATCTGTCTGTTTGAAAATTCTTCATGTTTAAAATATTTTAAATTATTTTTCAGTTTTCAAATAGACATGAAATTTTTAACAATTTGCTAGTATTTATATGGTAAAAAGGTTGATCTGATCAGTAATATTTTAATGAAATTGTTACTTTACATATCAAACATTTGAAACCATTAAAGTTTGTTTTAAATAAAAAAATGATATACATTTTTAATTATTTTTTATAAATTAATTAAAATATATAATTTTAAAATAAATTCATTTTTCAGCCAATGCATAACAAGCTTCTAATAAATGCACACTATTATTAGAATACTAGCAGTCAGCCCGTGCAATGCACGGGCAGACAGTGTAAATTGATAAATAAATCATCAAATAAAATAGAACAAAAAAAAAAACATACACACAAATCAAATTGTTAGGGTTAGGATCTCTACAAGGACCTGTAAGATAGGGCCTGAAAAGCTGTTGTATTGCCAGGCTTTTGTTGAGAAAAAAAGCCAGCCTCATTATACCTTTATATTGCGCTCAGTAATAGATGCTATTAACCAATATCTGAAAGCGAACATTTGATTTCGGGTGTGGATCTTCTGTGATCTGGATCGCAGGAAACCTCATGTGAACCTGACATAAGGTTGACATGTGTCCACAGGTGGGCCCCATTAAGAAGGGTGACCTACAATTTTTAAAACCCTAAGAAAAAGGTGAACCTGGGGGCCCACCACTTTAACCGGCTTCTACCGGTTTATAGGAGGTTTCCTGTGATCCAGATCATAGAAGATCCTCATCCTTTAATTTCACCCATATGCCCACACTCTGCTATAGCCTACCAACATTTACTTGAACTTGAGTATGTGTCCTACAGCCAAGACTGATTCCTCCAGCCTGATGTTTTTCTTGTACACATTACAACTTGCCATCATATGTTCTTATTAATCTTCATACATATCTGCCATCATATTCAAACATTGAGGATTGCAAATGCATTAAAAATCGAAAAAATTGCAACACCTTTCATTACAAAGAGAGAACAAATATCAAGCATTTACAACTGAATCATTAAGACTCAAAATTGAAAATAGCAGATTCAGAAAATATTCATTTTTATTTTAGAAAATAAATGTCGTCTAAAAAGAAAGGAAATGTAGATATATGAGTATTAGGAAAAAAAAAAAAAAAACTATTTTACAAAGGCCATATCCTTCTGAGAACCAGCAAAGCAATAGACAAAATGGAAGATAGATATAGTTACAAGAGAGTAGGAGAAAAACATAAATTATAATCTCAAATGAAGGAGAATGCACAAAGATATAGAAATTGTAATTTCAAATCATAATACATTGACCAAAAATCAAATACAAATTGTCAATATAACAAATGGCTATCATTCAATTGCTTTTCAATTGATTTTTCTAATTTAAGGACTATACGACCCTTGAACTAAAGGCGGATACATAAAAGGATATTTATACCCTGAATTAAAGGTATAAACACTGTTCTTACCCCTTACTAATGTTAGTCTTGCACTCTCCCTATACAGAGCCTTTTATGTATATGTAACTTAGTAGATCTCAACTTAGCACTATGCCTATCAATACAGGCTTTATCATGGGAACTTAAAATGAAAAAAGATAAAAAAAATTGCCAATGCTTGTTTGACAGGATTTTAATCATATTTTTATTACTTTATTAGTACTAATGAGAGGTAAAAATTTTCCAAAGGTAAAAACGATAGAAGGGCAATTTTGTCTTATAAAAATTAGTTTTCTCTCATTTAAATATAATTTTTAAGATAGGGTTAAAAAGGTAAATTAACATGGCTTGTTAACGTCGATAACAAAATTCTCAAAGGTAAAAATGATAGAAGGGCAATTTTGTCTTACAAAATTAATTTTTTGTCATTTAAATATAATTTTTAAGACAAGGTTAAAAAGGTAAATTAACGTGCCCTATTAACGTCATTCACCTGACGTCACTGATAGGGGTAGAGGCAGGAACTGAAATGAAAAACCCTAAAGCCAAACCAATCCAATGCTTTGGGTCAGGTTAGGTCGGATTAATACAATGTTTTTTAGAATTATATTATATAAATAAAATATCATAGATATAATATATAATACATTTATATATATATATATATATATATATATACACACACTATAATTCGGTTTAAATCGATTCAGTTTCGGTTTAGATTATATACATTAAAGTTTGCTTTTTAGTTCGATTCGATTTAACTGAGGCTTCAACCCCAAACCAAACCGATCTAATTCGATTTTATAATTTCAAAACCAAAACTGAACCAAATATATAGAAACCCCACAAACTGAATCAAAGTCGGTTTGGACCGGTTCGGTTTCAAATTTAACTGACCCAAATTAGACCAAAACATAGGGGTGTAAGTGAGATTAACCTTAAAAAAATGAAGATAAATAATGAGAGAAAAAACAAAAAGTGGATTCGTACAGGGAGAGAGAATTGAGACATTTTTTTTTTTGGTAACGAAAGTGAAAAAATACAAATAACAAGGTGAATCTAAAACAAATCAAGTAGAAGAGAGAGAGAGAGAGAGAGAATTGAGACATGCAACTTTTTTTCTAACTTTTAACTCGCATTTAATGCAAGTAAAAAAAAAAAAAAAACGTCTTTAAAGCTTAAAAAAAATTACTGAAAAACATAGCAAACCGCCACGTCACTGTTTTGCTACAGTGTTGGGACGGTTTGCTATTATAGATAGTATAGATACTAGAGGATCAAACATTATATATTAGGTGAAAATCCAAGAAATTACATTTTCCCAAACTTTCTGGGTTTTCGATCTCTCAAATCCACAAAATCATAATGAAATGCATGCCAATCCATCACATACGCATGCATTTCCTTACAATTTATTGCAAATTGAACCAATGAAGACCAAAAACAAAAATTGTAAGATACCTTAACTTGATTTAGCAACTTTTAACAAATTTCACTGGATCTATGTCAAGACGACCTTTGAATTGAAGAGTTAACAAATTTACAAAATAAGTGATTTAAAATTCAGATTTCAAGTGTTTAGAAAAAGATTTGCTAATTTTAAGCATTTTTTATTGATGGCTACAAGGGAAAACTATCTATATTCAACTTCTTATAATGACCTACGCATGGTAGCAAAAGGGAAATATCGCTCAATACCGCTATATATCATCAATATCGCAATATATCGCTTGATATCGTGATATATCTCCCAATACATTGTAAAATAAAAAGTACACCTTGGATTTATATCGCCCCTAGGGAAAGTGGATACATCGCTAGATATATTGAGGGATATATCGATATTTAAAACCATGGGTATGCCCCTCCTCTAGTGAATTAGGTAACCAAGGAAAGTTCCCAACCCAAAACTAAGCCACGAGTTGAGAATTCCATACATAACCCGCCTAAACCAAGAGGGTTTGGGCAAGGTGACAAATCGCACCAAAAAATTTCCACCTCTAGACCCAAGCCCAGTTTATAGCTGAAGGCCCAACCTTCTAGACTCGAGACCTATCCTAGCTAATTTTCTCTATGTATGGGCTAAGCCCAAGCCAACCTATTATAAATTAAAATGTACAAGATAGATGTCAATGTATCAGACCATGATTCGAGTTCGATTAAAATATCCCCAAAAAGTGAATTTGATAGAGATTTTTAATCTGATAATCCGACAAGGTATGATCCAATTCAATCAGACAACTAAATGAATCAAACTAGGATAGAGATTTATTCGATCTGATATGAATTCGATCATATACCTTTTGTGTGTATATACACCTAAATACGCACATAAACAATTACAAGTATATATGAGTTACGCATATATGTGTGTTAGGTTGTTAAAAATTAAATATATAGATACGAATAAATCATTTACTTTTGATATTTTGAAAAAATAATAACTATATATTGTTAAAAGAAATCCATTTTACTTTTGCCTTTTCATTTTAACTATAAAATAGGTTTTTAAAAAAATCCGATTATGATCCAAAACTGATTCAATTTGAAAATAATCAAATTTGGTAAGGGAATTATGATCAGATGATCCAATAAAGTACAATCCGATTCAATCCAACTATTAATCAAATCAAATTTGGATATACCCTGATCCAATCCATTAGCAGACATTCAACACGAAAGGCATTTAAAATTTAGCCAACTCATTTATCATACTAAATAATATAGGCCTTTTCTTATTATATATTCTAAAAGCACCTCTTAAACATATAGTTGCATATATTGATAATACACAATATTATATATCCATATATATAGATATATATATGTGTGTGTGTGTGTGTGTGTGTGTGTATAGCATATTATAATAGACTCCAGGCCAGGCCAGGGTAACCCTAAGCCCCAAGGTTTTTATTCTCGGGATCTTGGATCGGACCTCTCCGGGCCGATCCGGTATTGGATCGGCCGATCCTAGTCTGATCCTAGTTTTGGATCATCCTTCAAAAAAAAAGAAAAAAAAATCGGTCCGGATCGGCAGATCCGTATCGGTATCGCTCGGATCAGTCCGATCCAATGCCAACTGAAAAAAAAAAAATTGGATTGGTTGGATCGGATCGGATCAGACCGAATCAACCGATCCGTATCGGTATCGGTTGGATCAGTCCGATCCAAAGCCACTTGATACAATAGTTTGCATCTTGGCTTGGGATCGGACCGGTCCTGGCCGATCCGATTCGATTCGGACTGATCCTTGAAACCATGCTAAGCCCAGCATGAACAAATGTTCAGACCTAAATTAAGGTCAGGCCCAACCCAGCTGAACCTGTCATAAACTTATCTGAGACGATGAGCCTTGGCTGTCACACCCAAACTAGAAGTCTTATGTAAAGGTGTCGGATGCCATATCTCTGATGTCTTATATTTATGTAGTAAATAGTATTTGTTTTTATATATATATATATAATAGAATAGTTATAAATATGAAATAAGGTCTTATATTTATGTAGTAAATAGTAGTATATTATTGTAATAAAATTTTATAGATTAAATTAGGAAAATAAACTGTGATTAATTTTTCAGAAATTATTTAATTAGAACAAATAGTATTTAAAAATAAAAAAAAATTGAAAAAATGTAGAAAAATATAAGAAAAATAGTAGAATACTAGATTACTAAAACTTAATAGTTTATCGTCTGAAATTTACTTTGATTAATTTTTGAAAATATTTAACTAGCGTAATTAATATTAAAAAATGTAGAAAAATATAGGAAAAATAGTAAAATACTAGATTACTAAAACTTAACAACTTATGGTCTGAAATTTATTTTGATTAATTTCTTTTGACTTCTCTATATTGTTATTTGCTACAAGTTCATCTGAGATGGCAGGGAGGAGGCCAGAGATAGGATGGCAGCATAGGGTTATATATGAGATTGATAAGAACAAATCCCAATGCAACTATTGTAGCCATATCATGAAGAGTGGTGGGGTGACAAGGCTGAAACAACACCTGGCACACGGTAACTAATTGTCCCAAGGTGCCTCTTGAGGTGAAGAAGCAGATGGCAGGTCATTTGGAGGCGATGGGACGTTGACAAAAGATAAGAAGGAAAAAAAGGAGTGCCAGACATAAAGTGAAGTAACCACCCCGGCCTACTAGTGGATGACGATGATGATGATGATGATGATGATGATGATGATGGTCATCATCACCATCATCATGAGGTGAAGAAGCAGATGGCAGATCATTTGGAGGCTGGTGGGAAGTTGAGGAAAGATAAGAAGGATAAAAAGGAGAGTGCCAGACATAAAGTGAAACAACCACCCCGTCTACTAGTAGATGACGATGATAATGATGACGGCATTACCTATCCACCTGATGTCACTACAAAGCATGAGCAACTAAATATCACGCTGCATACCAAGCATCCATGCAGCATGAGTATGAGAGGAGAGACAGAGGGCTTTGGGGTAGGACCGTCTAGGGGTGGGCCGTCAGGGGCCGAGCCATCTGGGCCAGGAGAGGGTGCTGTAAGCAGGGAATGCAATGTCGCCAATTTCGAAGGGGGCTACACGACATATCGCCCATAAGTCGCTTTAGGGCGACTTGAGCGACATCGGCGACATGTCGCCGACATGTCGTCCATGTCGCTGAAGTCGTCACCAAATCTTCATGCCTCGGCGACATGGGCGACATGTCGCCTATGTCACCCGACATGTCGCGCACTTAAGGGAAAAAGTATAAAATAGGCAACATGTTAGTTTTGCTAAATTATGAATATTTTGCATATGTTTCTTTAGGTGGAAGATTTGATATATCCAACCAATGGGTGATATTTTGATCAGACTTGTTTTTGACTCTAAACCCATCATGGACATGTGTTATATGTTGAAATACATCTGCACATGTACACATTGATTGTTTAGCTATTGTGCACATTCACTTGCACCACATGGCCTTTTGTGCATAATGACCTTGTATCGGGTCTAATGCTTGATTTGACCTCCATAATTCCATATACTGGAGTTTATGGTTTATAATGAGAGTGATTATAATCTAGAAATTATAAGATTGTGAGGAAATCCCGGATGGACTGATTTGCATGTGTTGAGGGAGGCATCCTAATAGACCAATTTTTGTTTACTCCCAAGTTGAGGGAGGCATCCCAAGAGACTTGTGGAATGATAATATGCGAGGGAAAGTTCACATTAGTGAGGCCCAATAGCCCAATCATAAGAGGGAAATTCTATTAGTAGATTGGCTAATTGATGGTTCACAAAGGAAAGTTCATATTAGCGAAGCCTTGGGATTTGTCCCTATGATCAGAAATAAGGTGAGGGGATTGTGCCCTCTAGGTCGCAGCCCCTAGAAACTATAATGTACACATAGAAAAGTTCATTATCACATTGCCGTGTATTAGGGAATGAATTCACATTCGTGGGACATTCTGGGGTATTGGATTAAGATCGGGTGTGGAACATACACTAATCGAATGTCAAACGGCATACATATTTGCATAGCATATTATTGTGCATGAATCACACGTGGTGATATATTTATTGTTGCATGAACATGCATTGCATACATTAATAATTGAACCAGCACATTGCATTGTACATCATTATCATATCATATTTCATATCATGTTATTAATTGCATATTTTAACTATTTTGTTTTGTCTATGGATTACCATTGGAGAGTGGCATTGACCCTACTTCAATCCAAAATATTGTTTATATTTGTTTATTTACTAAGCTAAGTGTAACTTACGCTTTCTAAGCAACATATTTCAGGACCTATAGATGATGGACAGCAGGACCTTGGTGATCAAGAGGGAGGACAAGGAAGGACATGATGAAGTACTTAATTTTTATTAGATTATTGTTTGATGATTTTGATAGAATTTGTAATAGGATTAATTGGATTTATGTTTTTAAAGAGTTATTATCATTAGGACCAGATTTGAGTAGATAGGGTTTTGATTGAAGCATGAAACTAGTTATATTTTATTTCAGCTGTTTTTTGATTGATGATTGTTTTAATTGGATATTATTCTTAATAATACTATTTTCCAGAATATTACTTTATAATTATCTTAATAAATTCAATGGTTTGGTAATGTATTGCCTATCTACTCCCATAGGGATATGGGGTGAGAGTTATATCTTAAATTTGGGGACTCCTATGAGATTTTCAGGTTTAGGATGTGACAAGTGTATTCTTGAGGAATTTAATGTTGTCAAATCAGGGGTGGAGAGGAATAGAGTTTCTAGGATTACTCGTAGTATAAGAAGATTCTCATCCCTAATACAAGATCTGGCTTTGGTGTATTATCCTTTAGTTGGTGGTCAATTTATGTGGTCTAATCTTCAAGAGAACGCACTTTGTTGCAGACTAGATAGATGTTTGGTTTCGGCAGACTGGGACGATCACTTTCCATCTATTGCGTTGAGACTTCTTCCAAGACCGACTTTGGATCATTGGCCTATTCTTTTGTCTTTAGAGGAGATTTCCAGGGAACCTTCTCCATTTAGGTTCAAAAATATGTGGCTCATTCATGGCAGATTTATAGAGGAAAAGAAGAAGGCGGTGGATAGAAAGAATTGTGAGTGAATGATAAACCTGGATTTATATTCATGAAATCTTTAAAATTCTTAAAGGAGAAGATTAAAGAATGGAATAAAGAGACTTTTGGGGACATTTCTTAGCGTATGAAAAAGATTTGTGACGAGATTGAGGGTTTTGATAATCTGGAACAGATTGGTATTCTTTCGGAAGATGATAGAGAAAGGAGGAATATCAAGAGGGAGGAGTTAGATCTAATTTTGAAACAGGAAGAAACCCGTTGGAGACAAAAATCGAGGATTTCATGGATCCAGGAAGGAAATGGGAACACAAAAAAATTTCATAAAATAGCAAATGGGAGGAGTAAATCTAACATCATCAAGTGTTTGCTAGTTAATGGGGAGTGCATTGAGGATATGGGGGGTATTTCGAAGGCTCTAAGAGATTTTTAGGTTAGACTTTATTCTTTTGAGCAGAATCTTAAGTTTGATTTGAGAAATAGTCTAGGTGATACAATGTCTTTTAATCAATCCTTATGGTTGGAGAGAGATTTCGAAGAAGAGGAGGTAAAGAGGGTTGTCATGGATTTGGATAGAGATAAGGCTCCGGGTTCAGATGGGTTCACTATGGCTTTCTTTCAAGACACTTGGGATATTATTAAGGGGGATTTGTGTTTAGGGAGTTTCATCTGAATGGGATTACCAATAAAATTTCGAATGAAACTTTTCTTGTGTTGATTGCTAGAAAGGTTGGGGCTAGTGAACTTAAGGATTTAGACATATTAGCCTGATTTCAAGCTTATACAAGATTATTGCAAAAGTTTTAGCAAAAAGACTTAAAGAAGTCATTGATTCTATTGTTTCCCCTAATCAAACAGCTTTTATCAAAGGGAGACAAATTTTGAATAGTGTTCTTATGGAGGTGGTCAAGGAAAGGATTAGGAGTGGTTTGCAGGGTATTATGTGTAAATTGGATTGGGAGAAAGCTTATGATAGAGTACAGTGGGGGTGTGTGGATTCAGTTCTGAGATGGAAAGGTTTTGGGAATAAATGGAGGAAGTGGATTGGGGGTTGTATTTCGAAGGTATCGTTCTCATTCTTAGTCAATGAGAGTGTGCATGAGCATTTCGAGTAGTCCGGAGGTCTTAGATAAGGGGACCCTTTATCCCCTTTCCTCTTTACTTTGGTCGGGGATATGCTTAGCAGATTTTTTACTCCAGCTGAAGATTTGGAGATTATCAAGGGTTTCTCTGTGAGAAGAGATATGGTTCAAATGTCTCATCTTCAATATGCTGATGATACGATTGTTTTTTTTTTTTTAGTTTTGAAGCCATGGAGGAGCAAGCTTATTGGGTGAAGTCAAATCTGAGATGTTTTGAGATGGTTTCAGGTCTTAAAATTAATTTGGAAAAATCTACCACTTCAGGATTTCATGTGGAGCAAGATAGACTTCAGGAGTTGCCTATTAGGTACTTTGGGTTGCCTCTCGGGGATTCTCCTAGGACTTGATATTTTTGGTCTCCCATTGTTGAAAGATCGGAAAAACGTTTGGCGACTTGGAAGAAAAATCTTCTATCTTTAGGTGGTAGAGCCACTCTTATTCAATCAGCTTTGGCCAATTTACCCATTTACTTCTTTTGTTTATATCTGGCTCCAATGAAAGTCATTAAGGCTACGGAGAAAATTCAGAGAGACTTCCTGTGGGAGGGAGGGGAGGATCAAAAGAAAGATCAGTTAGTTAAGTGGGAGCTGGTGTCTAGGAAAAAAGCAGCTGGTGGCCTAAATTTGGGAAATATTCGAACTCGGAATTCGGCATTGCTTGGTAAATGGCTTTGGAGATTTTACACTGATTATAATGCATTATGGTACAAGATAATCGTCAGCAAATATGGAATTGGGGCTAATTTAGGGGAAATTTGCCAAAATTCAAGAACTGTTAGTCAGCCCTTAAAAGGCTATTTCTGCTCTTGCTTCCTCTTTCTATCCTTCATTGAGATTTGGGGTGGAGAATGGTGTCCAAGTTAGGTTTTGGCATGATTTGGGGTGGGGTGAATCCATTTTCAAAGTTAGGTTTCCTAGATTGTTCCTGGTGGTGCGTAGTAAAAATTCGGTGGTTTCTGATGTTCTTTCTTAGGATTTCTTCAAGGCTTGTTTGGAATCTTGAGTTTAGAAGAGATCTTAGGGAAGTTGAATTGGGGGAGTTAGCATCTCTTTTTGATATTCTGAAATTTTTTTTCATCGATCCCCTTATTCCAGATGTTAGAATTTGGTCTTTGAAACCTAATGGGATTTTTTCTACCAAATTTGTTTTTCGATATCTTGGTAGAGAGACTAATATCGTTCCACCTTCTTTTTCTCCTTCGAGTTTGTGGTAACCCAAGGTTTCTCCTAGAGTTAGGATTTTTGTTTGGACGACTATCCTCTATAGGATTAACACGAGTGATTTATTGCATAAAAGGAGGGGAAATCTGGCTTTATATCCTAACATTTGTTTCATGTGTAGGAATCATGGGGAATATGTTGATCACTTGTTCTTACACTATATCTTTGCCAGGTAGATTTGGTTGCACTTTCTTCATATTATGGATATGGCTTGGGTGTTACCAGGAACCACTGTTGATCTTTTGTCTCAATGGAGATTTCAGGGCTTGATTCAACAAGGGAAGATTTTATTGGACTCTCTATTTTTTGCAATCCAGTGGGCTATTTGGGGGGAGAGGAATATACGTATCTTTGAGGATGTACAGCAATCTTTGTCTCAGATTATTGATGGTATTTTTCGGATGGTGGCTTCATGGGTGATGGTTCGATCGAAATTTAGGGATTTTCACATGGACTCGATTACAAGGGATTGGAACACTATTTTATTTACTTCAGTGGGCCATGTTCATCACAATGTGGTTTGGCAGGCTTCAGATAGTGGGCTTGTCAAACTTAATTTTGATGGGTCTTCTATGGGTAATCCAAGTCCCTCTGGCATTGGAGGAGTTTTCAGGAGATCAGATGGAGTGATTTTAATGCTTATTCAGGATCAATTGGAATTGTGGATTCGATGACAGCTGAGATTAGTGCTTTGACTGTGGATTTGAATGAGGAGAGGAAGTTGAATTTGGAGGGTATTCAGGTAGAAGGGGATTCATATTCGGTTACCTCCTGGATGTCTCCAAATGCTATATATCCTTGGCGTTTTGCGCATCTTGTAAGGTTGGCGAGATTTTTGAGCCATGGTTTACGGATATCTTTTTTCCATGTTCTCAGATCTGCTAATACTGAGGCAGATGGGTGGGCCAGAACGGGGGTTACGAGAGCTACTTTTGTATCGAGGCTTCCTAGTGAGGATTTTTCGAGATGTTGAGCTAGAGTAGGATATAGGTTTTGCTTTTGTTTTCATTTTTTTATATCACAGTTCGTGATTTGTTCCTTTGCATAGCTCATGTATATATCTTCACTTTGATGATTAATGAAATGTTGTTAATTATCAAAAAGAAAAAGAAGAGAGCGGGGGCACTTTACCAACTGACCTAGTAAACTTGCTAGTTGACATGACCGATGAGGATGACCCACTTTATGAGTGGGTTAGGACTGCTGAGTTGGATCAGGTAGATAGCCGTCCTAATGCAGAGATAGCCAGAGTTGCTAAAGAGATGTGGATTAATGTGGATGAGGTTATGGAGACGGAGGTGGGAGAGAACGGGGGAGACTCTTTCGACAAGGCAATGCGCATCACCCCGCCACCCTCACGTTCTATTGGTGCTAGTAGCGGTAGTGGGAGTCAAAGTGTTGCTGTTGGTAGTGGTGGTGATGGTGGTGGAGGAGAAGATGATGATGATGACAGTGATGATGACGATGATGCCCAGGGTGGCACGATCAGGGGAGGTGGTAGTGGTGTTCAGATGGGGGTGTCCCCTTTCACGGGAGAAGGTAGCTTTGATTACGCTACACAAGATACAAATCATGGTGCACCACCTCCACGTGGTACAGCCAGCCAACCTTCTCAGTTTTTTCAGCGCTAGGGTAAGGGGAAGAGGCATTTGGGAGCGCAGGAGGAGGTATCCATCTCTCATGGCTTTGTGAGCTTGGATGTAGGGTGTGGGGAGCAGGGATCTTCCTCATCGGCATCATACGGCGGATATGGAAGCTACGGAGGATATGAGGGATATAAGTGCTACCTAGCACCATCTTATCAGAGTCGGGGGTCAGAGGAGTCTGGATCTTACAGTTACGGGTATGGAGGCTATGACACCGTGCCTTATGTTGGAGGGTATGGAATATTTCAAGATACCCCCTACCCTGTTGCTGCTGCTGGATATGGGGATGATTCATATGCATACCCTCCTTCTATTGTGCCAGGGGCTATGACGGTCACTACCGTGACGACTTATTACCCCCAATACACCCCCCCCCCTATGGGGGTATTGGTGCATATGACTTGTGAGGACTACCAGAGATATGATTCTCAATACATGGAGTGGTATCATCAGATATTGACCTAGGCCCAGTATTGCAACCACGTGGAGCAGATGTACTATGGTGGGGGACAGTGCAGAGACGGAAATGATGATGATGATGAGCCTGCCCGTCATTCGCTTTGGATATGAGTGGCCCATACAAGTAGACTTTAGATTGATGGC
>JAUPMG010263961.1:23635-44169 GCA_031762675.1 Pachysandra terminalis
ATGATGATGATGATGAGCCTGCCCGTCATTCGCTTTGGATATGAGTGGCCCATACAAGTAGACTTTAGATTGATGGCACTTGATTTCTAGTTTTATGTATTTTTTTAGTTTGACCTACTTTCACGTTTAGTTTGATCATTGATTCCATTTTGTTATTGAGTTATCTTTTAGTTTGACTTACATGCACTTCTTGTATTATGGATATAGCACTTGATTTCTAGTTTTATGTATCTTTTAGTTTGACTTACATTCACTTTTAGTTTTGCTTAATTACATATAGCATTTTTTTACGCTTACAAACCCAATAGCTTGTAACGGTGTAAGTACCCCCTCAAGTAATGACTTTCAATGTGTATGCATTGTTTTTGTATTTTTTGAGGTATTTGGATGAATCTAGGCCTTAATTGGGCATGTTTAAATTTTGGTGCAAAAAAACCATCAAAAACCCATGGTTTCCCCAAGGTTTCCCTTTGGTTTCCCCTTTTTTCCTCCATGTGGACTCCACTTGGCGACATGCCAGGCGACATCGACATGGAAGACCTTGCTTAAAATCAATGGCTATAATTCGACCTGTGGGCAGCAGTCCATAGTCCTAAGCCAACAAACTGTAGTCCATAGTGCTATGCACATAAAATAGCCCATGTTATTGACCAAATGAGGTGTTCAGTCCTGTACATAGTGATCGAGCCAACCGCACCAAGTGAACGAATCACCAAGGGCACACTTCAGTGGGACTCATCCAAGAGATCACAGATGAAGAGTCACCCTCCACCTCCATCGTACTAAAACCCTAAGATCTGGCCTCCCTCATACCAATGGCCTTTTTTATGAATAATGAAGAGATTTTATTGCAAAAAGAATGGGAGGAACAAAGAAAAACAGCGGTTCCCCAAGGAGGGGAAAACCAGAAAAAAAAAAAAAAAAAACATAAAGATAGAAAACAGAAAAAGAAAAACTAAGCAGAAAACAATAAAGCCGCAAGCTTCCCCATCGCGCCCACAAACTCCAACAGAAAACTACATGGAAACCACAGCTTCCCAGCATCTCGTAATGTCCATTCTCGAGAGGTCTTTGAACTCAGGTAGGATACTAGCCCAAACAGAAGCCATACTCACAATAGAGTCCATCAGTGCCCCCAAACAACTACTCTTGTCTTCAAAGATTCTATTGTTTCTCTCTCTCCAGATACCCCATAAAACAGTAAAAAACACCTTACTATACAAAATCTGACCCCGCTTCCCATGGGATGGAAACCACCATTGATCAAGCATCACCTGTAAAGAGCAAGGACTCACCTAATCCACTGATTCCCCAGACCTCAAACACATCGGGCAGACCTGAGAGGATTAAACCACATACGGCCTACTCCTTTGCAATAAATCCAAAGTATAAATTCGGTACAGGAGAGTAGTCCAAGTAAATGCTTTGACTTTGGGAGGTACCCTGGCTTTCCAAAGTAACGAGGTAAAGAAAAGAGGGGGACTCAAAACCTGATCAGATACCAGAATAAAGCGGAAAGATTTTGTAGAGAAACACCCACTAGGTTCCGGACTCCACACTCTCGATTCAGAAAGATTGCCATCAATGAACACATTTTTCAAGAGATCAAACAATGAAGCCAATTCATCAATGTCTATCAACCTAGGATCCCGGATAAGAGGAAAATTCCAAGAAAGACCCGAATGACCAACTAAGGACCTCAAAAATTAGAGATTCCTTACAATAGAGAGACAAAAGGTTATTGGAGAATCTAGAAGCCAAATGGATTCCCCCCACCAAAGATCCAACCAAAAACAAATTGAAGAACCTGACCCAACAGAAAATCTCCCGAACTTCCGGAAGATATAAAATAAACCAAAAATAGCCTTCCAAGGGCTAGCTAATCGGATAAATGTCTCATGATTACATCCCATCCATTAGCATGAGTTCCGTACTTGCAATAATGGATCTCCACAGAGCATCTCTCTCAACAATGAATCTCCAGAGCCACTTTCCCAAAAAAGTCATTTGGTTTGCACACATCAGACCACTTAACTAAATGATCTTTCTTCTTACCAGAGCCACTTTCCCAAAAGAGTCCTTTGGTTTGCACACATTAGACCACTTAACTAAATGATCTTTCTTCTTACCAGAGCCATTTTCCCAAAAGAGTCCTTTGGTTTGCACACATCAAACCACTTAACTAAATGATCTTTCTTCTTCCCCGCCCCTCCACCTTCCCACAAAAAATCCCTTTGTAATTTTCAATCCTATTACTCACAACTTTGAGCATTTTGAAGAGAGGTATAAAGTAAGTTGGGAGATTACCAAGAGAAGCCTGAATAAGGATAATCCTCCCACCCAAAGATAGATAATTTCTTTTCCAAACTCCCAATTTTTTATCCAATGTCTCAATGACCGGATTCCACAGATGTACCCCTCTATGACTCCCATTAACAGACATTCCAAGGTACTTCATAGGTTACTCCCCCAAACCACACCCCAGCACCAGTGCACATTCTTTATGGACATCTTCCACATTGATACCAAATAAGCTACTTTTTTCCAGATTGACATTAAGACCAGAAATCATCTCAAAACATCTAGGAATGCACTTAGTACAAAAGATGGTGTCCCTTGACACCTCTAGGAAGAATGTTGTATCATCTGCAAATTGCAGATGAGACAAAGGCACCTTATCTCTACCAACAACAAAACCTTTTATCTTTCCCAACCATAGTGTTTAAACTCGGTTCCGACTCGGGTATCGTCCCGGTCCGATCCCGAGTTGGATCGCTCGGACGTTCTCAATCAATTAAAAAAAAATTTAAAGCCCAACTCGTCCCATCCGAGACGGATCGGACGATCCGAATCGCCAATACCGAGTTGGATCGCCCGATCCGTATCAGGATCGAACTGAGTCAATGTATTTAACATTACTAAAGGATCGGTTATGACTCAGGTATCGAACGATCCTTTAAACTATGTTCCCAACTCCTCCGCTCTCCTAAGAAAGCCACTCAGGACATCACTAACAAGTGTAAACAGGAAAGGAGATAGAGGATCCCCTTGATGTAGACTCCTAGACGAAGGCACTAATCCTGAGATGCTCTTATTCAGACAAAAGGGAACCTAACATTCCTCAAACATCCTCTAATCCAACTGCACCACTTTTATGAGAATCCTTTCCACCTTAAAACCCCTTATACCAATGGCTTTAAGTGACATTTTGGGGTAGTACAGGGGGGATTTGAGCTTGTTAGGATAAAAGAAACAGGGAAAAGGTGGATGTTATGTGTGGGACATTCTCGGTGTCCGTTTTATTTAAGAACGTAGAAGAGAGTTTCATCTGGTTGTTGTCCAGTGTGTATGGTCCTACACTAGAACGAGGAGCTCCACACGAGTAAAATCTCCCTCTCCGATCGGCTCTATGAATGTATGTAAGATATGAACATGACGATCTCTAAAAATGCCACCCACCCCAAACAAGGTTGGGTTTCCAATAGAATACTCGTTGAAGTTCAGATTGACGAATCCATAGCATGGAGGAATTCACACCTGGCAACCTGCCCTGAGCCTTCCAAAGGGAGGACTGAGCCACTGCATCCCATCCTGTCAAAATGTCCGTTACTGAGATGCCTCTGAACAATGGTAATACCACCATCCACAATGCTACCAAGAACACAATCGGATCAATGATGGATTGAATGCCAACACCTTATTCCCAAAGACTCTCCTATTCCTCTCACCCCAAATCATCCACTAAACTGTCATGAATAGTGCCTGATACAACATCTAACTCCTCTTTCCCAGTCTCAGGAATCTCCACTGATCCATAAGTGAGGAAATGGTCTGTGGCATCACCCCATCAAGCTATATCTGTCAAGAAAAGAGTAGCCAGATAGATCTCTCCACCTCACAATGTAGGAACAAATGGTCCACTGATTCACTACCTGACCTACATGAAACACATCCGAGGAAAGGGCGTGATTCATCCTTTCTTTGTAAAGTATCACAGGTGCTGATTTTGTACAAGATGTCGGTCTAAACAAAGACTCTAATCCTAGGGGGACATAAGGCTTCCACAATCTCCTAACCAAAAAAGGGGTTGGAGGATCATCAGCATCATAACGGAGAACAACAAGGAAGGATCTAGTAGAGAATATCCCCTAGCCTCAAAGGACCAAACAAAGGAGTCTTGAATGTTACTGTCGATAAACACATTCTGGAGAGAGCTGAGCAATGTCCCCCAACTCAGCAAGTCTAGGATCGCCTCTAAACACTAAGTTCCATTCCAAACCCGAGGCTGACCAAGAGAGGATGTTCAAAGTTAAGACCTCTCTATCAGAGACAAAGTGACACAGGCAAGGGAAACAAGAATAAAGGTGGACTCCCCCTCGCCAAACATCCCTCCAAACACGCTTATGCAAATCATTGCCAACACAACAACGAACATGTTTATAGAAAACATCATCCACAGAAGAAATTTCCTTCCAAGGCATTCACTGTACACTCTAGCATGGGAATTGATGATTGATCTCCCACCCATTATAGTGAATACCATACTTGCTTCAAATCACTTTCAACAGAGAATGAGAGTTTGTACTAAATCTCCAAAGCTAATAGTGTTAGAGTTCCAAGTTCGAATGTTTCCCGAATTAAGGCCACCTTTCTGTTTTCTTTTAAAAACTATAGCCCACTTATCCAGATTGTCTTTTTTCAAACCTCCCCCTTCCCAAAGGATAACCAGATGGTGTTTTTTTAAACCTCCCCCTTCTCGAAGGAAGTCCCTTTGACACTTCTCAATGATCTTAGCCACTTTTGAAGATACTTTGACGATGGAGAAATAGTATGTGGGGAGATTATATAAACAGGCCTGGATCAAAGTAATTCTCCCACCAAATGACAAATATGATCTTTTCCATGAGGCTAACCTTTTCTCTAGCTTTTCTAGAATTGAATCTCGAAATCGCACACTTTGGAGGCTATCTCCTACAGGTAAAGTCTACTCCTCTACCCTACATCCTAGGACGTCTACAAACAATTGTAATCTCTCGTGCCCCACTTGGATCCTTACCAAACTACTCTTTCTCAATTCACTTTCAGCCAAGATACCATTTAAAAGCATTTGATGATCCCCTTAATCTAGTAGATTTGGCCTCATCTGCTTCCAAGAAGAGGATTGTGTCATCTGCATATTGGAGTTGGGAGAGAGGAAACTGTTATCTACCAACTCTAAATCCTGAAATCAAACCCCCTCTTCTGCCCTAGAGAGGAAACAACTGAAGACATCACCAACCAATATTAACAAGAAAGAAGAGACGGGGTCCCCTACCATAATCCTTTGGATGAATTAAAATGCCCATGAACACTGCCATTAAAAGTAAAGGAGAATGATATACTTCTCACACATCCACCTATCCACCGATGCCATCTCACCCCAAACCCTTTTCCACTAAAGAACTGCGTCAATGAATTGCCATTTCAGAGCTGGAGCTTTTTCTTGAGTAGCATCAGATGGAGCTTTTTCTTGAGTAGCATCGCATGCCAGCTGTTTGACCAGTGCAGATTCTCGAGTTTGGCAGAGAGGGGACATATTTTGTATCGCATGGTGTTTCAAGCTATCTTATGGTATATTTGGAGGGAGCGTAACATGAGGATATTCTAGGATTCTTCGTCCTCGACGTTGTGTGAGGTCGAGGGTATCTTAGTGTCTGTGGCCTCGTGGGCCTCAGTGAGGAGTCAGTTTGTTGGTATTACGGAAACGGATATTCGGAGAGAGTGGTTCAGGATTTTTGTGTCTGGTAGGTGCCCCTTACCGATTCTTTCTACCTGGCGACACTCAAAGGCTGGGGGGTGAAACTCAACATTTCCGGTTGGGCTGTGGATCCTGCTGGGCCTTTTGGGCCTTCTGGGATTGGTGGCGTGTTTAGAGATAGTGAGGGGGCCTTCTTGTTTGCCTTCTCTAGCTCGGGCGAAGAGGGTGATATGGCGAGCACGGCCTTGGTGGCCTTAGTGATGGGTTTGAGGCTCTCTAGGGCGTAGGGTTTCCGGGATTTGATTGTAGAGAGTTTGTCGTCCTTTATTACCGACTGGATGGAGAGGTGGGAGCAGTGTGCCTAGAGATTTACTCATCTTGTGCATCTGGCTTAGTCTCTGAGTAGGGATTGGAATGTCTCGTTCCATCTCGTGTCTCAGGGGGCCAATGTGTCGGCTGAGAGACTGACTAGGACTGGATTGGAGAGGAGTATTATGTTTGAGGGGGTTCCATCTTGGGAGATGATGCAAGAGGACTGATCTATAGGGCTAGTGCCTGGGGTGGTGTAATTATGTTGTTTTTTGGTTTTCTGGGTGGGAGATTTTCTGGTATTTTGTGCCTTCCTTTGCCCAAGGCTTGAGATTAATCTCTCTAGCTTTGGTGCTTGCTTCTTCTGTATTTCTCTACCTTTTTCTTTTATAGAATTCATCAACTATCAAAAAAAAATTGCCATTTAACTCTATTGTATGCCTTTTCCAAGTTCAGCTTGCACACTAAATCCTCCCTACCTGCTCTCACCCTCTCCTCAACGATTTCATTTGCGAGTAAAACACTATCAAAGATTTGGCAACCAGCGAAAAAAGCACTCTGATTAATTGACACAATATCCCCCATGACCTTTTTGAGTCTTAGAGCTAGCACCTTGGAGATGACCTTGTACAAATTGGTGATCAAACAAATCGGCCTGAAATCTTTTATTGCCCTTGCACCCATCTTCTTGGGGATCAGCACCAAAAAGGTAGCATTCGTATTTCGATTTATGACCCCATTTTCATAGAATTCACCAAAAACTTCAAGCAAATTCGATTTAACTACCTCCCAAGCCTCCTGAAAAAATGCCATCATGAAACCATCTAGATCTAGGGCTTTATTTCTATCAATCTCCCAAACTGCTTGCCTAACTTCTATCTCCTCAAAAGGCCTCTCCATCCACCTCAATCGATCCGTTGAGATCTTACAACCTCCAAGAATCCCAACATCAAATCATATATCTAACTCTGATCAATAAAGATTCGCATAATATGACGATAATGCCTAAAAAATCTGATCACCATCATCAACGCTCACCCCGTCAAACTGAATGCTAGACACAGTGTTCTTTTTGGACTTCCAATTTGCTAACCTATAAAATAATCTCGTGTTCTCAGCACCAAATTTTATTCTCAGTAAATGGAAACTGGAAAGAATCAGTAGGGCTGAACAAGACGACAATGACGACCAAGACTACACGGAAAGTTTCCATGTGAGTTCTTTTTTTTTTGGTGGAAGAAGTGTTCATGGGTTTCAATTTATTTGACTAAAATTGTTCACACAGTTATGATCAAAACATTGGAACACAGAAAGTTTCCATAGAAACTAAGTAAAACTCTGATATTACTGGCATTTTGTTTCTGTCTGCATGATAAACACATTCAGTAGAAACTCTGTTAATCTCCGATACCACAGGCATTTTGTTTCCATCTGCATGATAAACAAATTTCAATTTCAACCAAAAAGTTCAGACACATCAGACCATAGTCGTGTGTGCAACCAGGTTGCTAGGAAAGTGCCCTGTTAGGCTTGCCTACTCAGCAAATAACCTATCTGAGGAAATACGCCTAGAAATCTAGAGGGGTCCTAGTAGCCATGAAAACATCAGTGCATAAAGGTGTGACCGGATTGTGAGAAAAAACCAAATCAAACAAACTAAAATTCAAAGAATAATAAAATTGATTTCTTACTCTGGTTTACCAGGAGGCAATACTTCCCAAAAGAAGAGAAAGCATATTCTAGAATTGTGTTAAAAAAGAGAAAGTTCATAGAGTGATTGAATTTTCAAGAGAAACAAAGCATACAATTAGAATTACACTTTTTATAATTTATGGCAATTTGAGCTCTTACTGATTATTGTAGATCAACTTGAGGATTCATAGGAAGTGGGAATTATAGAGATCAGGATTAATATTAATTACATTAAAACTAGTCTATAAACCTAAGAATATCCAAATAATTTTAGCTGAAATTTGAAAACTAGTTTCCTTAGACCGTAATATTTCTTTGGAGTACGTTATTGAACCAATAACAATGTGGACGTAGGGCTCAGAAATAATTAAATTGCTTTGGCTAAAGGAAACTATCCCTGGTGCTAGTTCTCTCAACACATTTGCAGCCTTCGTATCTCAGTAATACTTGTCCAAACTGGAGGAGGAAGGTATCAATACGAGATTGTGGAAGTAGAATCCTGGAAGAGAATTTTCAGTCAAATCCTTTTTCAAGCAGTTGATGGATCTACAAACCCAGGAAGGTGGTAGTTTCTACCAAAATGGCCTTCTTTTGTGTATAGCCTTACAAAAACAGAATTCTTTCTGTGAAATCACCTCATCTTTAGAAGCTGGACCATTCCCATTAGATGTCTTTATAGTGCTTACATACTCCCTATAAGTTTGGGGCCTGGTTTTCAATTTTAGCAAGATTTAGCATGGTTTGGAGCATGCCTGGGAATCTGCTTAGTGTGTTTGGAAGCTCACACATTCCTTTAGAAGTAGAAGGAAAAAATGTTACTTACGAAACTCAGTCCTGAGTCCTCTAGTGCATGAAAAAGGAAGGAACGTGAGAATATTCAAGGAAAAAGTACAAAGGAAAAGTGAGGTTAGAGGAGCTAAGATGCTTATTCCATTGATCCTTGGCCAATCCAGAAGAGAAAGAAAGAACTTTTCTGCCTTTTAGCAGATAGGGGGTTATTGCCAAACATGCAACCATTATACAGTTTTGCTTTGTCTAGCTGTGTGTTTTTTGTTTTGTTAGCGTATGACCTAATATTTCAGTGACATACATTGTCACTTACAATTAAATTGCTCAGCGAAACTCAAGATCTTGAGTTTTATTTCTCTTGCAGTAAATTTCCCTCTATACTATTTTATTATTCTTTTTCTACTTCCTTTGTTCTCTTTGGACACATGCATGAGGCAATTTGTCCTTCATCATGGGCACACTGCACTATAGATGTCTACCAAAAGAAGTAGAAAAAAACATGCTGGTACGTTAATAGTATTTTCTTCTTTTTACAAGAAAATGTGAATGCTGTAGGAAAATCAAGTTGCAAAATTTTTTCATAAATACATCAAACAGTCACTTGCACTTCAAATCCAATAGGAGACATGAGAACAAATTGAATAATCAAACAAGCTAAGGACATGAAAAATTCTATCAGATAAGCACTAAAAATAGAAAGATCACACAGAACTGATAACTAACACCCAAAACATACCAGCCTGGTAAAAAATTAGACAAAACTCCCTATACCAGTGTATGAAGTTATACTCAACAGGACCTACCAATTGTTGGAACAGTAGATAAAACTTCTCCAATGTGTAGTTTATAGAGTATGGTTGTTTTACCAGCTGCATCCAAGCCAAGCATCACAACCTAAGCCAGCTCAATTCAGAAACGTAAGTAAGAAAGGCTGCTTCAAGACCACATATGTCATGAACAAAAAAATAATTACAAAATTGGGTATAATATTGTAAAACAGGTGACAAGAGGGGTCTAAGGACATTTCTTAGCAAAAAAACAAAGAGAACAGTGACCAAGACACATGACACAAGTAAATGGAAATAAGAATACAAAGAAAGCTAACACAAAAGTGCATACATTTGTTTTTCTTCATTTCTTTGACAAATGAGACATAAATATTTCTTTAACTAAATATAATCAAAAGAACAAATAAATGAACAAAATGACAAATAAAAAGGTGGATGAAAGAAATGCAATACAAACAAATTGATTGTAGAGATTATACCGCTGGCTGAAATGTGCATACAGATTATAGGTTGTTCACCATTGGGCTCTTTGACCTTCTTCACAGCATAAACATGCCCACTCAGGTTCATGCAAGTTTCTTTTTTTCTTTCTCAATCGTTTTTATTTTATTTCGTTTAAGATTACTTTTACATGAAGTCCTTGGTCAAAGTTCACTCATGGTGAACACGTTGGCCAAGACACATATCACAATCAGCTAAGGTAATATGTATAAATGACCATGTTGGACCAGACATCTAGACCCAGTTTAACGCAGAAAGAGTTTTTTTTTAATGTCTGACTGCAATCTTGAACATGAATCCAAAGGTTAAAGCCAAGGTTTCAAGTATTGGAAGATATTATTATAAAATATTGGAGGCGGTTATGAAAAAATAATCGTGCTAGTTTCTTTGTCATGACACTCTATATGTAGTAATCATTCTTAGCTTCTTAGATATTATTTAAGATTCGTCTGCATTGAGGTTGCATAATATTTATGCTTCATTTTGTTTCAGTTTTTATTTTTCACCATGTTTTTAATCAAACAACAATCTACATTTTTTTAGATTTTTTTGGACCTTTTTAGAGTGGGGCTAGGTTCGTATCAATCCATATCAGCCAAGTCGTAGAGTATCAGCTGATACGACTCAGTTTTTCTCAAGCCGATACTCGATAAAAAACCAATACCTTAAACCTTGCATGTTAGTCTTCATCGATGGCATTCTGGTTAATAGTGTGGCGTCGGAGGAACATGTTGCATATTTGAAAACCAATGCACAACTGAAGCTGAATGTGAAGAACTATGAAATTAGAAAAACAATTCTTGTTCAAGGTTCTAAATTGTTCAAGGTTCTAAATTTCGGCGAAATTTTGCCAAAATTTCATTTTTTCCCCCTTTTGGATATAATATCTCTAGATGTATTCGCTTTTTTTTTATCATTAACAACAATTTCATTAATCATCAAAGAAGATTACAAAAACAGAGCATCACAAAATGTGATTCAGAAATAAAATCAGACTGTAAGGTAGGATACAAAAGAACATAAAAAGAGACAAAAGAGAATAAAACTGTACAAATACTATCCAACTGTCATCTCAATCTCTTCACCCCTAGGCAGACCAGCACCAAAGTCCACTCTCTCCACACCTCTTCTAGCCCACGTATCTGCAACAGCATTAGCTGATCTTAACACATGGTTAAAAGAGATTAGTGAATCGCCTATTCGTTGAGTTCCATGATATTAGTGAATCACCAAATTTTGGGAAACTTTTGCTAATTTCGCCGAAATTTTGCTCATTTCGGGGTAATATAGCCAAAATTAAGGAAACAATTTGTCAAACTTTCATTTTTTTCCCTAAAAATATTAGTGCTCCTTTAATATCGAAATAAACTACCTTCAATTTTTTTTCTCATCATTTGCAAGATTTAGGTTTCTAATCCAAATCTGACAGCTCCATTTGATGATTTCATAAAACAATTATTTAGATAAAAGATGCATGTTGATGCATTTGCTGAAAATCGAATTTAAAAGGAATGAAAATCAAACTCTTGGGAAACATGCTTTTTCGTTTTCCATACTTTAAAACTTAATGAAACTTTCATTAAAGTTATAAATAAAAATATTATTAAAAATATAAGAACTATATAATTTAAATAATTAAAATGTACTAGTAAAACGAATGTAAGTTTTTTTATGGTACCACATTTAAATTGTACTACAATCACCCTAGGGATTGTAACTTTAAGCAGACTTTACAACGGTGATATGATTTGTCATTTGTGAGCTTGTATTTAGATCATGTATATTGAAATTACATTTCTATGTTGTTTCTTATGACATTTAAATTTATTTTGATATTGTTCATATGATATTATAAATTTAATATATCCATTTATATTAGCAGCACGTATATTAATTCCTTAAATAGGTGTTCATTATTATGCATAGCTGTTTATTGTTATATTTTAAGTTATTTACTTGTATTTACGTATTTTTTAGTCATCCCTAAAGTTTCACAAAAAGAATCAAGTTTTTCCTAATTTTTCTCTAATTGCTCTTCACCAGGCAAAATATTCCACCAAAACGAAAATATCTCCTGAAATTTCATCAAAATTTCTCCCCAGGACCAGTGGTAAATTTTTCAGAGAAAGCACCATTTAAAACACTGTTCTTGATTATTTGGGCCATGTAACTTATCATGGAACTATTAGGATTGATCCATCTAAGGTGGAGAAATCATGAATTTGTACATTAATGAAATTGTGTAGTTTCATTGGTGCAACGCAAGATCTGATAATGTTGAAAAAAGAATATTTCCAGATAGCAATGCCATTGCTGAGGCATTTACAGAAGGCCAAAGTTATTGCATAAGAGGTATCAAAATAGTGAGTGTTTAAGCTGTTGAAAGAGAAATTTTCTAATGCACCTGTACTAGCTATGCCTGACATGAAAATGCCATTTGAGAGAGAAAGCAGCCCATGCGGCCATGTTATGGGAGCAGTTTTATTTGCAGAAGATAAGCTGGTATCATTCTGAGCTATTCTTAGGTTCAATGCTGAATTATCCTAATTATGAAAAGGAACTATATGCATTTGTACTTGATGTTAAGAAATGGAGACATTATCTTACAGGCAAGGAAACAGCTGTGTATAGAATCTTGAACCGTTTTAAGTATTTGCAAACTCAAACTAAGTTGTAGCAAACATGACATTTCAAATGGATGGGTTTCCTTATAAGAAAAGAAAGACTAATCAGCTAGCAGATCAAGGCCCCCTTTGAAGATAAGTGCAATGGTTGTGGGTTTAGAACCATATGGGCATGAAACTGACAAAAATGGGAATGTTGAAGATGATGATATCAAGGAAACTTAAAAGGGTTTGAAAGAAGATGGTGACGTTGTTGGTGGGTACCATTTAGAAGATGCTTTGCTTTTTAAGGGTGGGAAGTTATTTGTAGCTAAGGATAGTCAACTGAAGCTCATTCAGTACAGTCATACTTCTTTACTTCAGGTCACTTTGGTACATACAAGACAGATGCTAATTTGAAGAGGTATGTCCATTGGGAAAATATAATAAATAATGACTCAATTTATTTGTGATTGTTTTGTTTTCAGAATTAACAAGCCAAATAATAAAAAACTCGTGTATATGCCACTAACTATTCCTAGTCAACCATGGGAAAGCATTTCTATACTTTTTTTTCATGAATATTCTATCGATTTTTCTAGAAGGCTACTGGCTAGAAAGCAAGGTAACAAGCATATATTCCTAATGTTCGACAGAAATAGTAAGATGGCACTTATTACTCCTTGTACAAAAACTATAGGTGCTGTGTTGAAGTAGCAAACTTGTTCTTTTGCATGTATTTCTCCAATTTTGATTGCCTTATAGTACCATTAGAGACCAATATACAAGGTTTCTTAGTAGATTTTACTAAGCACTGTGGGGAATGTTAGACAAGAAGTTAAAGACGTATACAACATTTCATCCACAAATAGATGGACAAATTGAAGTGATCAAGCGGACCATTATTCATGTTTTAAGAGGATTTACTCATCAAAGTTATAAAGAGTTGGGATGAGGATTTGCTATATGTGCAGTATTACCAGAGCGATTCATTCATCGACTTAGCTGTCACCTTTCAGGGTATGTTATGGCTTTCTTCCACTGTCACCAGTTCAATAGTCTTTTCACAAGAAAATAAGTGGCAATGGATAAACATGTAGAAAGAGATGATGCTTTGAAATTCGTGCCAAAGAGTTGAAGAACAGTTGAAGCAAGTACAAAAGCACTACAAGGAGTGTCATGGAAAGCACAACATTGAGCATCGTTTCAGGTTGGTGATATGGTATGGTATACTTGGTTGAGGTTAAAGGGTTAAAAAAAAAGTTGAAGCCCACTCAATATTTCCATTTAAGATTGTTGGACAGTTTGGAGAAAAATGCTTTCAAGCTTGATTCACCCCGTGTTCACGCAGATGTATTCTATTATGAATGTTGAAAATCTTGATTGTTTGAACTGTCTCTCTTGTGTTTGAACCGTCTCTCTTGGATTAAAGAGAGGATATCAACGGTGTATAATTTTGTGCCTAATGAGCAGTAATCAGAAGACCTTATGCTTGGCAGGAAGACAAGAATGACCAGGAATGTAGAGCAAGAATTCCTGTGGATATGTCCTAAAGGGAAATTTCCCAATCAAGCCAAGTGGTTCTCAATGGAACAAGTGACGGAAAAATTTCCTAACTTGGTTAATGCAACTTTTGAGGAATCAAAAGCCTCCAAAGTGGGGTAGACAGAATCGGACGTGATGCAGAAGAGTAGGTAATGTGTGTGGTTTTCCAAATACACCACGTCGCTTTGTTAGAGTAGGAGTTAAAATTGTTTTGAAAATTTTATGGCTTTGGTTTTGTAACGTTTAGTATGAAAAAAGGGGAAACTTAAAATAAAATAAAAGTGTGTGTGTGTAGGGCTGTCAATGAGCATGGCTAGCTCGAGCTCAGTTTGCATGACCCAAGCTTGAGCTATGTGATTAAGCCGAGTCGGAGCCCAAAAGAAAGCTCATTATCTTAACGAGCTTGAGCCGAGCTTGGGTAGGTTTACTCGGTTAAAGATCAACTCGGTTTATATACGGTATTATACACCTATAATCCTATATCATATGTCATATCTTAATATGAAACACACATGTTAATATATTACATTACTTACAATAATGATTATCAACTATAATATTAATATAGTTGGACCAAACTGAGCTTTTTTGCATGTCGAGCTTTTTATGAGTCAAGCCTGAGCCCAAAAATATATAACAAGCCTTAACCGAGCCTGAGCTTTGCTCAAGGTTTATAGCCCTGTGTGTGTGTGTGGATGGGGGATTTCTCTTGTTCTCTACCTATGTATGAGAAAGAGGATGAAAAAAGAAAAAAAAAATACAAAAATAAGAAAATACAGAAAAAGATGGAGTTTTGGGTTGTTTGTGGGACTAGTACCTAGACATAAGTGTCTGTGTACTCACTCGAGTAAATGTACTTCCTCATTTGTTGTTGATAGAGGAAACTTTTTGCCATTATTGGCTATGGAAGTCTCCTCAATTTGGATTTTAGTGTGTAAAAATTCTGTCTTCATTCTATTTCCCTATCCAACTATCATAATCATTATGTATAACGTCTATCGCTTTTACCATCTCGCTTGCTTTCCTCAAAAGATTTTGCTCAGTCAATTTCATTCCCTAAATTTTGTTGGAGTTGCATGCAAATATAATTTTGAGCATGGGATTGGTAACTGGAAGCCATTCTTTTGAGGGTTATAACTAGGAGTGGCAAAGGGCCGGACTAGGACCAGACCATAATCTAAATATAAGTGCGATTATGTTGCCCCAACCCTGGCCTGGTCCGAGCTTCGGGCTTAACAATGTTTGCCAAGCCCAAGCCCGCCCATACTTATTAGTTATTACTATTTTAAAAATAATATAATTTTAATTTTTAAATCATCTTAAACCGAGGGTAGACCCGGTCTGGTCTACCAATCTTAAGCCATTGGACCGTCAAAGATGGTGAAGGTATTGGAGTAATTCACGTGAAGACTGACCAGACATGATCCACTTACATTTGCATGTAAGATTAACTTGTATATACATTGCATCGGTTGGAGGAGCTTTTGATCCCCAACCGATGTGGGACTAAAACACTTTATCGAAACTGAAGGTCAGCTTTCACATCCTTGGGTCGGGGCGGGCCGGACTAATCTAACATAAACCCAAGTCCGCCCAAAAAATCAATAAAGCCTTAAATTTCATCCCGGCCCAGCCCTACTGGCTACTTACCCTTGCCCAAGCCCGTCCAAATATAGGGCCAGACTGATCGGGCCGGGTGGGTCACCTAGGCCATTGCCACCCCTAGTCTTTCTTTTCTTATAAGGAAACCCATCCCCTTGAAATGTCGTGTTTGCTACAACTTAGATTGAATTTTGCAAATACTTAAAACGGTTCAGGATTCTATACACAGCTGCTTCCTTGCCAGGCTGATCAGGCCGGGTGGGTCACCCGGGCCATTGCCACCGCTAGTTATAACCGGTACGAACCAGATATACTAATGTAAATCTGATTACCACAATTCAATGATTCCACTGATACATTGCCAGGAGAGATTCTATGGACAGATTTTCTATCAAGGGACAACGAACTGCATGTAAAAATAGGTTCAGAATAGGTACCTTAGATTCTTAAAGTGGACGCTATTAACGAGATCCCATTGTTCTGTTTAAAATTGTATATCCAGAAAACCAATAGTTCTAGAAACATGTGCACTGTGTTATTTTGTAAACTCAAAGAGTTTCAACTATAACTATACCTTTTTCCCTAAAAATGCAAAATGGGTTCACAACAGACACCCTAGGTTCTTAAAGTGGACGCTATTGACGAGATCATACTGTTCTATTTAAGATTGTATAATCAGAAAACCTCAAGAAAATTGAAAATAATTGAAACCCATATGAGAATAAATGAAAGAGAAAAAGAAAGAAACCCAGTTGAGAATACATGAAAAAAATTAAAAAGAAAAAAAAAAAAACGACAACAACAACAACCCAGATGAAGGAAAGATAAAATCACAGAGCGTACCCTCATCTCTGTGTTGCCAAAGAAGGCATCAAAGAGCTTGCGAAAGGCCTGACCCATGGACGGTTACTGTATCTGTGTGAAATTCCGAAAGCGTCAACGAAGAGATATTTTCTTCCTGGAGGAGATGAAAGCTTCGACCAGGGTTGAAGTGGTCATGGATGGACGGATGGGTATTTGATCGATGGAATTACTCCAAGAAGGAAGAGATTTTCTTCCTTTTTTTTCTTTTACATTTTTTATTTGTTTTATTACTAACCTCTTGACAAAGAAAATATTATCAAATTAAAACATAAAGAAGCAAAAATAAAAAATAAAAGGCCAAATTAAAACACGAGCTTTATGTGCGTGTTGCGGCAAGAACAGAACATTTTTACTAATCAAAAAATTAGCCAATTGAGACCGTTTGCTTGATAAGAGATCCCTGAATTTGTACAATTATCTTATTATTATACCAGAAAATCTTAGTGCCATCCTAAGCCAGCTTAAGTGATAATAATATTTATTAGACCGTCATAAGTATATAAATTATAAGGAATTAAAATACTATTTTGAAGATCACGTAATTTTTTGTGTATTTTCTTAGCAAAGAAAATAAGCAAGTCATCAATAAATTTGGCTTTCCAATGCTCAGAATTGGCATCACTTCTTTGGAGAACTTTAGCCAAAAATACATCTTTGTACCATCTATAATGACTTAGAGTATGACATCGAAGATTTTGTAAAAGTTCTACAAGGAAAATATTATCAGATTAAAACATAAACAAGCAAAAACAAAAAAATACGGCCAAATTAAAACACAAGCTTTACGTGCTTGTTGTGGCAAGAATAGAACATTTTTACTAATCAAAAAATTAGCCAATTGAGAGCATCTACTTGATAAGAGATCCCCTGAATTTGTCATGTGTACAGTAATCTTATTATTATACAAGAAAAATCTTAGTACTGGTGATGACGGGTTTGTAAAAGACCAAATCTATTAAGATGAAATGACTACTAATACATGAGAGTCAGTATAATAACCCCTCCATAGAAATAGGTAAGGAGATTCTGTCTCAAGACAGCCTAAACCGTCACGCAGCTGTTCTGCTAAGAGCATTCATTCTCAAACATTACCTGTGAATAAGACAAAGATAAGAGACAAGGGGAAAAGAGAATGTTAAAATAACTAAAAAGTCAGTTTGAATGCATATCTTAAAGCAAGAAAACCTCCAAGAATTCAAATGACTGACTATCCCATTTCTCTCTCCGAATATTAACTCATTATTGTCTTCTACCTTTTAAAGTTACAAAATTTCTAGGTAAAATTCCATATCCATTAATGGAGAATATGTTCTGTAATTTATAGAGAATTTAACCTATCAAATTCGGACAAATGTAATTCAAACAAGTGTCTAGACATGTGCTTAAGAATATCCCCATGCATTAAACATATCTCGAATGTTACGTGTATTCCAACACGCCTAAGATATTTCTAAAGAAAGGGATGAGTCACACGAATCTTCAAAACTTGCTCTGTGATAGGTTGCTTTAGATTTTTGAGGAAACACATGGAATGACATGTGTTACATGCAAAAGATCTGAAAGCAACATCACCATTCTTCCCACCATTCCAGATAAGACAAAACCCCTTTTTAGATAAGTTATAGCAGATATTATAAGTAACTGGGGTTTTAACATGTGTTGTCCTTTTGAGAATCTGTCTCAATCAACTTTAATAAGTCAATTCAAATGTAATAAATACCTTTCTGAATTTGTATATTTCAAAGGAAAACTCCCTTTGGCAGCTATCTTTCTTCGAAAGAAGTCAAAAATAGATGTATTCTTACAAGGCGACCAATGTATTCTCGAATTACCCATATAAAGAGCTCAAAGTTGAGTTTCTTATAAGGGAACTCGTTTTCATGATCAGTAATCCTTGTAAAGAAGAGTTCATCTTTGAAATCGCTTAAGGTTCATAGCTACAGTAACCAATCTGAGTGCCTTCTACTTGAATAAAGTCAGAAGTGAATATGTTCCTTTGTGAATTCCTTCAATGTGAAATGAGAGGAAGTTCCCAAAGTCCGTGGGAAACCTATCTTCAGGAAATACTTCTGGAGATGACGTTCCTTCGACTTCTAAAGCCCTTTTCCACTGGGAACTTGGTTTTAGAAGTGAAAATCCAAAATATGACTTAAAATCAATTCATAATAATGAATGAAAGTCACTTCGAGTCCTAATTTGTAATTCGGATGCATAAAAGAGTGCATTCGAGGGGTAAGCCCCAAGTTCATGTCCTTCGAGGATGACATAATCCTTAAGTCTTTTGAGGATGACAAGCCTTCAAAAGAATTGATCATTTCAAGGTGGTTAGCCTCGAATTCGTTTTAGGAGGAAGGAATATTCCTCCTTCGAATTCACTTTAGGCAGGAGGAATCATACCTCCTTCGAATTCACCATCTGGAGGTGGTTGGCTTTCGAATTCACCATCTAGAGGTGGTTAGCCTTTGAATTTGCCTTTGGATCCGCTTTTAGTAAGCCAAAATATACCTGCCTTGTGATTCCTTTAAGACAAAACATAATAAATGGTCCTTCGAAGTCTATGGATATGATCCAGAAATGACTTGAGTTAGAAAGTACAGACACTTCCCTCGAGTAAATTCCTTCAAGGATGTTTCCTTAAGTGGAACACCTTTAATATGTAAAGGTATGTAAAAATAATCACTCGAAGTCCGTTCTAGAGAATAGATAAATGTGAGTTCGAGGATTTATTTAAAACTTTATCTATTTGAGAAGTCTATCAGGGATGACATGTCCCTAAACATATCCTTCGAGTACAATAAAGTTGTGAAGGAAGAGTGCAATCTTCTTTCCTTCGAGTGTTAAAAAAGGTTGTGCACCGTAGGAACACAAGTCCTTATGATTTGTTTTGTTTAACAGTTCAAATCATTGGTAATTCGTTCGTCTCGGAGGTAGTTAACTTAGAAGTCAACTATTACCTTTATGTTTTGGACACGTGGAATGGTTCAATATAATGAACTATTCCCAGAGGTAAATACATTCCAACAAAGTATTTCTTAATCTATTTTCATTTTGTTTAATTGAAAATATTAACTTAAATAGATATCTTGCATCCCCTTAAAGTTTTCATTTCTCTCCCCTTATATACGTCCATCAGTTCTCTTTTCCAAAAGTTTCTATCCCCTTCACCTTGGACGCAACTCTCTCTTTTCTTGTCACTTAAATACTTTTCTCTCAAATTTATGAAATTTCTTCTATTTCTATATTATATAACTTATCTTCTTACAAAGACTCAAATAACAAAGGAAGAACCCAACTTCAGAGTGCTTGGCAACTCAGCATCATTAACTCTACATCAACTGGCCATCCACCTCTTCTCTCTTGACACAATGGTTTTTTTTCTTTTTTTTTTTATTATAATTTATAGCTTTGGACACACCCAGTGCTTTATTACATTATTATTTTTCTCTAGTTTTTAACTTTTATAAATCCCATTACAAGCCTCAAACAATTGAGTTTTTTAAGCTTTTCTTTACATAACTTAATAATTTTCTTTTTTGGCTTGTCAACAAATTTATTGAGATAGGCCTATTGGATGATTATTTTTAATACTTTTAAAGACAAATCTATTAAATAGCTATAATCGCATTAATGGAAACAATCAATTCAGTTGATTAAATAGGTATAATTTTGGGGTGGTATATAAGTCTCCTAAGGATTCTTTTCCCCAATACTAAATTATTAGAATTTTGTGTTTTTGATGATAAGAATTGAAAAAACATACTTTTATCCAATAAAGAATTAATAAAGATTACAAAATATAAAAAAGGGCATGCAAGTCTCATTATTAACAAATTTCTATATTTTATTGTTCCTTTTCTCCTTTTAAGTTAATACGTTTGTTATAAAAATATTAAAAAGACATGAATCCTATCATTAACTAATGTCTAAATTTTATTGTTCCTTTTTATTTGACATATCGGTCCTATAGGCTAGTAAATATCTCTCAAAAATTCTGTAAAATATAATTAAAAGTTTCTCACAATCAATCAAATGTGTAATGAAGTTACTTATACTTGAATCTCCCTACATCTATTCCTCCCTCTCTCTCTCTCTCTCTCTCTCTCT
>JAUPMG010263962.1:0-34636 GCA_031762675.1 Pachysandra terminalis
AAGGGAGAATGGAACGAGGTTACCAATAGAGCGAATTCCACTGGTTATGCTTGTTCCACGGGATTGCCTCTGAATATGCCGCAGCTCCCCGGCAACGACGCTAAAATTTTCTTGCTCACTCCCAAGTGCAGGAGTTTGAAGAAATACAATTCTCGGGAATCCGAGGTCATACCATAGAGAGCACGGAAGTCGAGACAAAAGAGTGTTAAGAACAATAACAAGAGTGAAAAATTGTTGGTAATTAAAAAGGGAATAATTAAGGAATAAATAAAAGTAAATAAAAAGGGTTTAAAATTAATGGTGAGAATGCGCAGGCATCGGGACAGTTCCTTGAACTGGTATGAAATTCATCGTAACTCGGACATATTATTTGCTTTATTGCTATTAAGACCTTTGATTCAATTGAACTAAAATAATTCGGGAACACTTCGTAACCGTGGTTCACGACGTGGCTAGAATACTTTTAGAAAACCCATTCAATTTAATTCTAGATTCCTCTTAGAAACCATGAGAAATTCTTCTTAATGATGAGAAAAACATTATTGAATTCATTGAAAGAATGAAGAACTCATACATCACATGGGATCAAAATAGATAAACAATCAAAACATAATTCTATTAAAAATAAAGAATTACAATAAGCTCATACCAATTACAACAGAACTTGATCCCTAGCCCTTATAGAGAATTAGGTTTCCATGGAAGAAGAAGGAAATTATAGAAAATTGAGAAGAAAATTAGAAAGAAAAGAGGGATGATTAAACTAGTGATTCTTCCCCCTTTTATAGATCTCCAATTCTCCTTCCTTAGTTTGAAAAAGAAAACCTTGAAGAAAATAGTAACTTCTCTTTGATTTCCTCCAAACAGGAAACTTCACGAGATTTCTATTCTTCCACCGATTGGACCTTCCAAACGATTGAATTGGACTTTGAGGTCTGCACGAACATTGTAGCTCTACTTATTAGCTTTCCATAGCCACTAAACACACCTTATTTTGATGTTTCTACAACGATTAATGGTCAAACTACCGAGATCTGTTTAGTGAAATTCTGGAAAGTAACTTTCCTAAATTCAAAATAGAAACCTCCTCTTTTGTGGAGCAAGTCTTCATGAAAATTGACTACCAATCAAGCTAGGAACTTCTAGAAGCCTTGGCCCTTCTTTCTAATTTCATTCCCTTTGATCTTATTCCAACCCGTCTAAGTTGATCCGTCTGATCTAATCCGACCCGTTCCGAGTCTGAATCCTCTTGACCAGAGTTTGTCTCCAAAACTGGCTCAGCATCAGTAAATTAGGCATAATTAAGACATTTAAAAATAGTACAAAGATAAAATAAAATTGTTAAATCCTATGTTAAATGAAGGGTTTAATATGAGAAAATAGTAGAAAAGTCATGCAAATTAGAGTATAATATGTGACATTAAGCAGAACCCTGGAGAAGGTTTGGAGATGTATGTGAAGCGTTTTGTGATATTGCCACAGACTGTCGGGAAGCTACTACAGAAGAAATCCATACGAATGTGCATCGACGACATGATGAGGGATTGTCGTCTTGTGTTGGAAAACACAAGCTTCACCACATTTACCCATCTCTATGAATCGGCTAGGTGCATTGGACGCACCATGAATCTCAAAAGTGATACCTCCTGGAAGAGTAAGCCGAAGTATACTTCACAAACCATGATGGTAGAAAAGAAAAGGCCTGCCAAGGAAGAGGCTCATATTACCGGAAGCCGGAAGAAGGTCTTCCCTATCCCCCCGCCTATACCCTGTTCCGCCAAGGAAGCTTTGACAATTTTGAAACAATGGGTGAAAGATGGGGTGGTAAGTTTACCGTCTCCGAAGTTCCCAGTGTCTGAAGAAGATAAGAAGAAGAAAATTTTTGCCAGTATCACTCATATGAGGTCACAAGACAGAGGATTGTTGCACCTTGAGAAGGTTGTTCCATAACAAAATCAGGAATGGAGAGTTAGAGCTGCCTGGTTCGAATTCAGTGCACGATAATCCATTTCCTGATCACGAGAAAGGGATTGTCAATGTCATTGTTCATAGAGACGCTATGGACACCATAATGGAACCTGATGAGAACTCACGGCCAGAAAGGATGAGTCTAGATGATGAAGACAAAGAGCGCATGTACCATCGCTGGGATACTACTGCCAGAGTTGAAAAGTTTTACAACGATATGGGATTCAGCCTTCTGGCACGAAAGGAAATGACGAACTCCCTTGTTTCCGTTACCACCAAGCTTGGTGAATTGTGTTTTTCCGTAAGTACGGGACCCAAGAAGTTTTGCCAAGAGATAGCAGGAGCTATTACCTTTTTAGATGAAGACATGCAAGGAGATTGTCCAGGTCACAACAGACCTTTATATCTGCCCGTAACCATCAATAATGTAGAAGTCAAGCAAGCGCTGATCGATCTTGGTTCTTCGATCAATGTCCTGCCGTACATAACTTTACAAGCAGCGGCCATCCCTTCCAAGAGAATGGTAAAAAAGTCTATGGAGGTGATCTCTTTCTACAACGAGGCATGCAAAACCATAGGTCACATTACCATCAATTTGGCCATGGGAGCTATCTGTTCGACGGTCAAATTTCATGTCATCGGCACAGATGTCTCATATCACATACTGTTGGGAAGACTCTAGCTTCATTGATACAAAGATGTCCCTTTTACATAGCATCAATGCTTGAAGGCTAGATGGCACAGCAAGAAAGTAAAATTCAATGCTACTATTGATCCCTTTGATCGTAATGAAATCCACTATGTTGAGGCTGCTTTCTTCGACGAACTTGCGGCCGATGGTGAGACCCAAGTAGCCCCCATCGAAGGGAAACACTTGCCCAAGTGGGAGAATTTATTGCCTGATAAAAAGAGAGGTGAGTCTTCACGAAAGAAGAGGGATAAGGAAGATGTGGAAAAACAAGAAACGAAGTGCGTTCGAGTACAACGAGAGGATGGGAGTTTCTTTTGCCGTCTATAACAGTGTGGGGAGTCAAGCGGGAAACATCCTGTGATGACTCCAAAATCGGATGTTATAACAGAACTCTTCTCATGCCTATCCATATAGGACCCTTCGAGAGATCCCGATCAAGCACCTGAAGCTTTACAAGACGGATCCAAATCCGTAGTTGAAGAGTTAGAGGAAGTTGATCTTGCTGAAATAGGAGTTGTCAAAAAAATCCTTATGAGCAAAAAGTTGAGCCAAGAAAAAAGGGTTTGCTAGAGGCTGGGTTCATAAAACCTATACAACATTTGACATGGTTAGCCAATATTGTCCCCGTAAAAAAGAAGAATGGTCAAATATGATGTTGTGTAGATTTTAGGGATCTGAATAGGGCATGTCCTAAGGACGAATTCCCTTTACCCAATATGGATGTTTTGATCGACTCAATGGCAGGAAATGAGATGTTTTCATTTATGGATGGATATAGCGGCTACAATCAAATAAAGATGGCGGCCAAGGATGCAGAGAAGACGGTGTTTTGATCACCTATAGGTAACTTCCCCTTTTCTGTAATGCCTTTCGGTCCTAAAAATGCAGGTGTGACATATCAAAGAGCTATGACTGCCATATTTCATGGTATGAAGCATAAAGAAGTGGAAGATTTTGTGGACAACTTGGTGGTGAAATCGAAGGGCTAAGATCATCATGTGAACGTCCTGCGAAAGGTGTTCGAAAGATGCCATCGTTACCAACAAAAGATGAACCCAATGAAGTGTGCCTTTGGTGTCTCCTCGGGAAAATTTCTCGGGTTCCTAGTGCACAGTCATGGGCTTGATATTGACCGGCCCAAGGCAGAGGCAATTCAGCAAATGGTCCCTCCAAAAAATCAAAAGGAATTGAAGAGTTTCTTAGGGAAGGTATCTTACCTGAGAAGGTTTGTTCCAGGGTTGGCAAGCAAGATACATCCGATGATACCATTATTGAAAAAGAAAGCAAAGTTCACTTGGACATCGGAATGTGATGAAACCTTCAACAAGCTAAAGCAAGACATAACCGCCTCCTTCACCATGTCAGCATCGATGAAAGGAGAGGTTATGAGACTGTACGTAGCAGCATCAGAACACGCGGTAGGTGGACTACTCACCCAAGAAGATTATATGGGAGCAAAAAGACCACTATACTATACCAGTTGTACTTTGAGGGATCCTGAACTCAGGTACACTAGGGCTGAGAAAAGCTGCTTGGCGCTGGTGCACGCCACTAAGCAATTTCGCCACTATCTAGCTCACGAAGTGGAGTTGATGACCAAATTGAAAGCAAATGGGAATAAGGAACTTTTTTGTAAAAGGAGATTCTAATCTCGTGATCAAACATAGGCAAGGCGAGCTCGCGGTCGAAGACCCAGTGATGGCACAAAGGCTTTTACCTAGCTTCAACACGATCAAGTTTGAACAATCTCCCTGGAAAACCAACAAACACGCGGATGCGTTGGCCACGTTGGGTGCCTGTTTTAAGTTTAATGAAGCTTCAATCCATGTTGACGTCATTAAGAAAACAGAACCCGTTACGTTCAGTGAGAAAATCCATTTGGAAGAAGAAGAAGATTGGAGAACTCAAATCCTCAAAGATTTGCAAGACCCTCGTGTATCAACCACCCCAATGAAGGAATTGAAGAATTTCATAAATTTAAAAGGGGAGTTGTACCATACGGCTACTACAAGAATACGTAGTCAGTGTTTTAGACTTGAAGAAGCGGAACACCAATTGCATTCCATGCATAATCAACAATGTTCTCAGAAAGATGCTGAAGCCTTGTACAGAAAACTTCAACAAGCAGGTTAGTATTGGCATACAATGATGAGGGAGGCTAATGAGTTACAACAGAGCTGTCCGAGGTGTAACAGAGAGTACAACCAGACCATTGTTTGTTCACCATGGAAGCTAATGAAGATTGGAGGCCACCCTATGTCGATTACCTATCTTTGGGTAAGCTCCCTGATGATGCAACAGAAGCAACTAAGATAAAGAGACACGCGAAGAGACTTTATAGTGGGGGACTGCCTCTATCATCATAGCTGGACTGGAAGACCCCTCAAGTGCTTAACACAGAAAGAGGCTGATGACGTGATGCAAGAAATGCATTCAGGTGATTGTGGTGCTCATCAAGGATATCATTGCTTGTTAGATCAATTGCTACAGATAGGATATTATTGGCCTACAATGCAGAGGGATACAAACAAATATGTGAGACATTGTTATCAATGTCAAGTGTTTGGCAAAAACATCCACGCTCCGCATGTTGAGTTATAACACATATCTACTCCATGGCCGTTCCATTCTTGGGGATTGGATTTGATTGAACCAATTAGCCCTAACTCGGGTGGCCACATATGGATACTCATCGCAACGGAATATTACTCTAAGTGGGTTGAGGCTATCCCCATGAGGCGTGCCACAGGAGCTGCTATCAGCAATTTTATCAGAGATCATATGATCTGTCGATTCGGGATACCCTGTAGAATAATTTCGGATAATGGAACTCCATTCATCAACAAGGACGTTAGGTTATTAACAGAACACTATGGAATCAAGCACATCCGGTCGAATCCTTACTACCCGAAAGGGAATGGGCAAGCCAAGGCCACCAACAAAATGCTATTCCGGATCCTTAGTCGTATGATACACGACCAAGGAGGGAAATGGCATGAAAGCTTGCTATAGCTTTGTGGGCATACCGCATCACAAAAAGATCCGCGACGCAGGAGACCCAGTTCTCCCTAGTCTATGGTAGTGATGCTGTTCAACCCGCAGAAATAAAGGTGCCCTCAGCTCGGCTAGCCTTGGCAGCAGCCCAAGAAGGTGATGATGTCGATAAAGTTAGTGAACGGGTCAGGGAGTTGGATTTAATTAATGAAAGAAGAGATTGTGCCAAAGACAAGGTTGTTATGTATCGAGCTCGCCTATCTTGTGCCTACAACAAGATGGTATGTAATCGTGATTTTAAAGTGGGGGATAAGGTACTGAGGGCGGCTACACATGTACGGGCTAATCTATCCGCCCCGAAATTCGCTCAAAAGTGGGAAGGTCCATACGTTATACGTGAGATTGCATCGAGTGGATACTATCTTTTGAACCAAATTGACGGGACACCTATCAATGATCCTATTAATGCTAAATGGATTAAGTCGTCGTACTATGACAATTCCGCTAGGGAAGAATGATTTTGTATCCATCTTTCATGTTTTCATTTAATAGTAAAAGTTGTATACTAAACATTTTTTTTTTATAAAGAGCAAGTTATGTGAATAAGGAAGAGGTCCTTCTCATTTTCGATACAAAATTTTCCTTTTACACTAAGATAAAGAGAAGACCCAAAAAAACAAACAAACAAACACTGACTTAATAGATACCCCATAACGTCGTACGATGTCCCTACGCTAAAAAAATACTGATATACTCAAAGAGTAGTAAAGGAACGCATGTCTCGTCTATTCGTCCTCCCCCTCATCTTCATCAACAGGATTCTCATGCATCTCATGAAATGTATGATAACATTTGAGTCTTGAAAATGTTCAAACCACAAAGGTGATCAAAGAAAATTCTGCGGCGATGGGCAACATCATCTGTAATCCCCATCAAACTATACGGGTCGGCTTCTCAACGGACAACACGTGCCTCACCTCTCAGTTGAGCACGATGGATGTCATTTGGCATACCTTCCATTTGATATTCCATTACTCGTGCCCGAGCCTCCAAAGCAGACTCCATTTGATAACAAGGATCGATCCTAATAGCCAAAAATATATCATCGCAGTTCCCTTGCTCCCGCTTGACTGTCTCCAGCTCTTCATAATAACCTCTCGCACGATAAAAGAAAGTCCCATCAAGGAACTGACAATGAAAATGGCCGTCCAAGTAAAGACGATGAAGACGATGAAAGAGAATTTTGTAATACGAGCCTGTTCTCTCAAGAGATAGTAAGGATATTTCCTCCACCAAAACGAAGTAATCTAGCCCATCACTCTACGAAAGTTATGCGGTTAGTCATGGGGAAGACTTTGAAGAATGATGGGAAAGCTCCCAGAAAATTTTCCCTTGCCTCATTCAGAATTGGGATGGTGTGAGGCCAATGAACCTCGAGACGTGCATGGTTGAGTGCTCCCGTCCTCTTCAGCTCGCGGAGACGCATGAAGACTTCCCGGCAGTATCCTAGGGGAGGAGGAGGATAAATCTCTTGCACATCACCTCGGTCACCATTGTGCGCCATGTTCCCTATGAAACTTAATTCGAACGTTCACTTCTCGCAGACACAGAAAGGGGCCCAGGTCAGGTACGTTTATTTTTTATGTTATATATATATATATATATATATATATATGTGTGTGTGTGTGTGTGTGTGTGTGTGTGTGTGTGTATGTATGTATGTATGTATGTATGTTTGCACAATAAGGGTTATTAAAAAACGTATATACACGATAGTAAATAATGCAAAAACATACAACAAATTAGAGGGGAAATAAACACATCTATAATAGATAAAGTGTTGAAAATACAATCGCATAGTCACTTAAAAACAACTACAACAATGTTCAAGACTAAACATGTCACGACCCGAATTCTAAAGTGTGACTCACTCTCATATGAGCATGCCTCTAGAATCCCAAGCCGGACTCTCACCCTCCTATACTCCAAACGTATGCTCAACAAAAGGGGGTGGAAACCACAATAATCACAAAGAATCCTAAATTAAACAGGATATGCAGCGGAAACTAAATCGTAGAACATGAAATATATGTATAACATGTATCCAACTAGCTGGACCTCAAATAAAGAAATCTTCACGCCTCAAAAAGGGTGCAAGCGAGGAATCACAATAATCCCCATCACAAAAAAAAACATGGGGCGCCCAATCACAAAGTATAACCAAATAATAAAGGAGTCAACATGCTCCTACTCATAACATCTCTCAATACATACATACCAAATGTACAAGCAAAAAAAAAGAACTATGCTAACGCTCTTGGTCTTCACGTCCACCTCAGCATCATGCCATAGTCCTGATCTTGCCTATAGTGCTAGCCTGAAAAGTTAGGAGCCAAGAAGGCTTGAGTTACGTGCTCAGTAAATGCAATGTACAAGTGCCATGTAATAAATCAGGATAACTGTGTATGCATGTAATGCAATGAGAGATGCAAGGTTGGTTCATTTGTATGCAATGACATGAGTAGTTTTATAATGACTCAACAAGATGGTCTATACAATCACGTGATTGCATATGCATGTCATTGATATTGTGAAGTGGTATGCCCACTCCAGATCAATACTGCAACACCGCATATCACAATCATGGATGTACGGTTCCTTTCGGGCTAAGGATGCCTCGCAGATTGTACAACATAGTTTTAAGGGACTCTCAACCCCCGGCAATTCATGCCCCGCCTTTATTTCTATCGGGGACACCACCATCTAAACAGGATGGTTCAAGGGCATCATCTTCACAAACCTCTTTCCGTCGCACAATACCCACTCACAACTACCAATCGAGTTACCCTATATATATATATATAGGTATCCCTGGGCTCTTGGGGTAGCTAATCCCTTACCCTTAAATCACTTTGATTTGTATATATATATATTCTCCCTTGGGACGCCAGAAATCTTATCTCTCATTTGGGACACATCATAGAGCCCAAGGATCCTCACATTGCCCTTTTGTCAATCTCGAAGGAACTAAGGTGGTCTGTGGTCCAAGTCCTCACAAGGACTGTTCATGCATGCATGGTCATTAAATGCATGACGTTAGCAATCAAACTACATGTATGCACAATCATGATTAACATCTCTAGGCATGCTTCATTCACTCAGTAAATGTGAAATGAATGCTCAATATAAACCATACAGTCATAGGCAAGTTAGGGTTTTAATCCCATGTTAAACTCCCCCTCAGAATCCCTGTTAAACCCCTCTGTCGGTGGGTCTAGTCGGTGGACCGACGTACCCACCGACAGGGCTCAAAATGCTCCATCGATGAGTCTGTCGGCGGACCGACGTACCCACCGACGCCCGTCGGCGAGTGTCGTCGGTACCACAGACGACCCACCGACCAAAAAGGAAAAATCTAAACTTTCGGAGGCGGGTCCCGTGGGTACCATCGAGGGATCCACCGACGCCGTCGACGGGTTCCGTCGGTGAACCGACCACCCACCAACCACCAACACCTAAATTTCATCAGTGCTGTCGGCGGATTCGTTGGCAGACCGACTCACCCCCGACAGGGCCACTCTGCACCTCATTTTGTCGGTGAGTGAGTCGGTGCCACCGAAAATCCACCGATAAGGTGCGACTAAGTGGGTTCGTCGGTGGGTACCCTCGGCAGACCAAATTTCCCACCAACAGGTCATTGGCTGGTCCATCGGTGCACCGAAGCACCCACCGATATGCATGATTTTTCTGGGTTTTTGCCCAGAATCGCCCCGTCTGTGTGTTCTTCCAAATCCTCCACCGAAGTTCATATTTTCTGGGCAAAATAGGTCTGAAAAATAAGGAAAAAAATAATTACACAGTACAACAACTAAATTTAATCAACAATAAATATTAGAACCAAAAATCAAATAAAAGAACATCAATCAAACACCCATTTCAATAAAATCTAACCTAGAACATGGAATTTCATTCTTCAACAACACAAGATGAATATGATATCAGCAAATCACAAGTCATCATCATACAAGCACCCCAAAAACTCAAATGAATCAACAATGCTCTTGAAATTTTAGAAATCCCGAGAAAATACAAAACAAAAGTACATAAATCATTTACCTTCAAGAAGCAAACCTTTCTTGCATGAAAATCCGAGTTGGTGAGCCTGAGAAACCTTGCTAGCCCTCTTCTTCTCCTCTTCCTTGGAGCTCCCTTGATTCCTTCTCATCCAAAGTTCAAAATGAGGCTAGGGTTAGACAACCCTAGTCTAAAACCCTATTCTCAAGCAACATTCAATCTCAGCCATTCACTAGCCCTTGGATGGGAGAATGAATCTCAACCATCCAAGCTCTTTAAAGAGGTAGGACTATAGTGTTAGGCAAGAGTACACTACAAATGTTCTCAAGGGCTGGCCACTAAACTGGCCAAACACCCACAAGAACCCAAAAATTACAAAAATGCCCCAAAGAGAAATGAATGCAAATTTGAGGGGCGTTACAACCTACCCTCCTTAAAAGGGATTTCGTCCTCAAAATCAACATACCTAATCCTCAAAGAGGTAAGGGTACTCCCGATGGAGATGCTCCTCTAACTCCCATGTGGCATCTGACTCGCCGTGGTGACTCCACTGGATCTTCAACATTGGGGTCACTTTGGTGCGTAGTACTCGGTCCTTGCAGTCAGAATCTTCACTGGGGCTTATTCGTACGTGATGTCCTCTCGGATGGATGTGGTCTGTCAATCGATGATGCTTGCAAGGTTAGGGTGATACTTCTGTAGCATAGTCACATGGAATACGTTGTGAACCTATGAAAAATTTGGCGACAGGAATAGCCTGTAAGCAACTTCCACCACTCTCTTGATGATCTCGAATGGTCCCATGTATCTTGGTGCCAACTTTCCTTTCTTTCCAAATTGGAATACTCCTCTCATCAGTGAAACTTTGAGGAATACCCAATCACCCACTTCAAACTCCAGCTTACGTTTTCTGGTATCAACGTAAGTCTTGTATCGGCTTTGTGCTATGAGAAGTATGTCTCTAATTACCTTGATCCTTTCGGTAGTCTCCAAAATGATATCAGCCCCATGTCTACGGATTCTCCTCCCACATTCCAGCATAAGGGTGATCTGCAGGGTCTTCTATACAATGTTTCGAAAGGTGCCATGCCGATGCTAGCTTGATAACAATTGTTGTGGGAGAATTCCACCAACGGTAAGTGTTCACTCCGAGATCCTCCAGAGTCTAAGACGCACACCCTTAGCATGTCCTCGAGAATTTGGTTCACTCTTTCTGTTTGTCCGTCCATCTGTGGATGGTATGCCATACTGTAGTTCAGGGTGGTGCCCATCACTTTCTGTAGACTCCTCCAAAACCGTGATAGAAAATGTGAATCTTTATCGGAGACGATAGTGATTGGTACTCCATGAAGCCTCATGATCTCCTTGACATAAAGCTTGGCCAAATCTTCAGTAGTAGCAGTCGTGCGAGTCGGAATGAAGTGTGCAGACTTGGTGAGGCGATCGACGATGACCCATAGCATGTTTTGACCCAAACGTATCCGCAGTAATCCCACAATGAAGTCCATGGAAATGTGCTCCCATTTCCACTCTCCGATCTGTAGCTGCTGAAGCGTACCTCCTAGTTTTTGGTGCTCTGCTTTGACTTGTTGACACACTACATAGCACGCAGTGAATTTGGCGATGTCTGCTTTCATTTTCCTCTACCAGTAGTATCTCTTTAGGTTCTTGTACATCTTGGTGTTACCCTTGTGGATCGAATAGCGTGATCTATGAGCCTCTTTCAAAATCTCGTTCTTTAATTCTTCATTATCAGGTACGCACAATCTGCCTTGCATTCTGATGCTGCCTTCCTCTTCAACAGACCAATCCGGCTTCCGATTGTCTTTGACCAATCCTTGTAGCCACTCATCACTCCTTTGTGCTTCTATGATTCTGTCCTTCAAGTTCGGTTTGATGACTGGGGTGAACAATTTTTCTCTGCCATCACAGATATCTATTCTGACTCCTAATCTGATAAGGCTTCAAGTAGATTCCACTCTTGGATTAGAAGGTGTGCCAGTAGACTCCTTGGTTTCCTGCTTAGTGCGTCGGCGACTACATTTGCCTTTCCTGGATGATACTGTAACGTGAAATCGTATTCGTTCACTAGCTCCATCCACTTACGCTGTCTCAGAATTAGCTCCTTCTGTGAAAAGAGGTATTTCAAACTCTTGTGATCCGAGAACACTTCGAACGTCTCGTCATACAGGTGATGTCTCCAGATCTTAAAGGCGAAAACTACGACAGTCAGTTCTAAGTCGTGTGTAGGATAGTTATTCTTGTGAATCTTCAACTTTTTGGATGCATAAGCTATAACCTTCCGATCCTGCATGAGCACACAGAACACGTTCAAAGAAGAAAATTCTTAACCATTCGTGAATGGCTATTACAAACAAAAACAGAAAAAGAAAACTACGATAACACAAATCTAAATCAACTAGGGAATGTCTCCCTCAAAAGGCGGTGATGATGATGATGGTGGTGCTAAGGATGATGCACTGGAGGCAGAACATCATCAGTTGATCCACGACAGCCAATCATATCCTGAAAGAATAGAAGTGCCCTCTCCACTGTCTCACGGAGTTTAGACATCTCTTGCCCACTCTTTCTCACTTCAGCCTTGAGCTCCACATTGGATTTCTCCAATGTAGCGAGCCGTGCTTCCACAGTCATACTCCCATTTGGGTCAATAGGAGGTGCAAAAGAGGTAGAAGCTCCCTAATGGTGCTCTGGAGGATTGTCCCATGGTTCGTCCAGTTCCTCCTCTATGATGACTCGTTGTTTGGCTCAAACAACTCCCCTTGACAAGCCCATCTTGCCCAAATTCACTGCCTGAATGGTGGATTGAAGATGCAGGCTCTAGGGGTCAGGTATATGTATACCCCATAGTTCGCCCAAGGTACACATCAGGCAAGCAAAAGGCAAGGCTCCTTTCCTTTTGGCTTGTACATATCAGATGATATGTGATATGATCAAAGAAGGGAGGCAAAGTCTCTTGCCTATGGCCACTTCATGAAGTGTGGAGGCCATGTATGGGGTGAGTTCCATCACGTTCCCAAAATGAGGATAGACATTGGTGACAAAAATCTTGTGAAGGATATGAAATTTGGATAAAAGCTTGGAGGCTGTATGCATTCCACTGTGCTCTTTTGCCACAGAGGACCTTGGTAATTGCTCTCTTTTCTTCCTCATCGAGGTCGGGTCTGATACTAAGAGCATTGTTCATGGGAAATTTCATTACCCTAGACACCAATTGAAGGTCAATGCGTTTGGTGTAGCCATAGAGGCTAAAGGTGATGCTCATGGAATCAAAATCAGTGTTGGAAATGTTTATGTACATTTTCAAGGCAACAGAGGGATGTGCAATTCCACTCCAATCAAGAATTGATCACCAACTTATGGCTTAGACTGCTTCCACCTCCGTAGTTTGCTATATCGTATTTATTCACCTTTTTCTTTATGAATAAATCCTTGCCCGCATATTCATTGGGTTCGGGTGCAACCGGAGCTTGGGTCGGTTATAGGGTTTTGTTCAGCACTAGGTGGGGGTGAATCTTCTCCTAGAGGGTCGGAGAAATTGGATGGCGGTGATGGTGGGGCTTGGGATCTCCTAGAAGTAGAGGCTTTTAAGGTCTTGGCCTTCATAGGAGGTCCTTGTGCAACTTTGGTTCTAGCCATGGGTTTCTTCTAGGTCTCAAAGAAAGTATGGAAATTTTCAGGCAAAAACCTAAAGAAACTTACCTGAATTTGAATCGATTCGATGAAGAACTTTCAAAAGGCTTTGAAGAACCCTAGATGTGCTTGAGATGCTCTAGGAGGAAGGTTAGAGGAAGGGTTTGCATCAAATGAATTTAGGGCAACCTATTTCACCAATTTAAGGCTCGGTAGTACTCGGCCGCAAGTTCAGTAGCTCTCAGCAGAAACCTCAGCATCTGCCGAGCTTCCTACCAAACTCAATTTTAATGAAATTTTAATTTAAAAGTTTTTATAAAATTTATAAATTCATTCCTAGTACTTACCCAGAAAAATATCTTTTTTTTTTCTAAGTACAAATTAACTCATAATTACTTGAAGTTGATGGGTCGGATCCGAAATCGGAACGGGTCTAATTATCTGATTTCTTACTATAAGAAATTGCATTATCAATAAATTAGTTCATTTAATGTTTCTTACTTATTTATAGTTCATCCTTGACTTTTAATGACCTTACAAAAATTTTCTATTAAATTTTTAGTCATTATCTGGGTCTATTCATAAGTTAGAAATTATCCTGTCGATTAAAGTCCAATTCTCACATAGGCACAATTATCGTTCAAATATATAAGTGTTATAGGCACTAGAACTTATCCTAAGTGACTTCACATAATTCACCTAAAATTTTCAAACACAGCTTTATATATAGATTTCCATATTTTAAAACATTTCCATGTATATGGTCCAAGGTCATGACACAAGTAGTATTCATACTTACAAATATTCATATACAATTACAAACACAAGAAACACATCACTTTAGACAACTATATTTTAAACCACAATTACCAAGAAAGTAATGTCATCACAATTCACATAAGTCGATCCTAATTGATAAGTTTCTATGTTCCCGTCTTAATCTCACTCTACCCTTCTAAAGACCATAAAGACTTGAGCCTTAATACACACTATAATCACTCAAGTCAAGCAATTCATAAGAAACACTCAATTCATGCAATTCAAATATGTGAATCTGAATGTTCACTTCCATGTTCTCTTAACCCTAGGTAACTCAAAACCTAGAGCTCTGATACCAATCTGTCGCGCCCCGGATCTGAGATATATGATCTCGAGGATTCACAAGGGATTGACCTTTGGATTCAAAAAAGACGCGGCTATCAATTCCAACATATATGTAACCAAACCTATGGTTCCACAGAGCATATTTAAATAAACCAGCGAAAGTTTGATAAAAATAAAAAATAAAAACTAAACCCAATATCCAAAATTACAAGCTTCATAAGAGAATGCAAATAAAACCAACTACTCAATCTAAGTAAAAATCAACATTGTTCTCGCCCTCAAGGGTCAAACCAAACCTAACAAATCTAAAAGTCTGGGTTAGTGACCCCATCCTCCTAATGTTCCACAGTCTTATTCTATGCCTGCTAAGGATAACCCATCGCTATCCACTTCATTCAGAAAAATCACCTGTGTCAACATAGGGATGAGCTTGGGAGCTCAATAGGAAAACTCCATAGCACTACAATAGATATTTTCATAGACATATAATAAAACAAGTTAATTCATGCAATTTTCCACAAAACACATATGTAGTTCACTATCAAAGTTCTTATCATGTATAGAGACAATCCTACTTAAACATGTCATATTAAGATCTAGAAGCATACACTATTAAAATCAACTCAATACAAGTTCTTTCATGACTTTCTCATGAATCATGCATATTTACACCATACACACTCATGATCCCCTCATGAAACAACATAGAATTTTTTAGGCCACCAACTTTCATGTTGCCTTCAAGACAATGACAATCCCCCTGTCACTAGCCACACCATACGTGCCACATAATTAGCCACAACCTAGATTACTTTACAATTCAATTAGTGATTACTCATTAATCATCTCGTACTCATAATTACTAATGATCACAACAAATCATCATTTCACATAGACACTCAAATTCAAACTAAGTCACACATGACTCAATGTAAATCATGTAAATGCAAGGTATGGACATGCGGATGCTAACCAGTCAATCGCAAACAGATTTCATGCAATGAGATATGATGCAAATGCTTAAGATGAATGAATGCTGCAAGAATACAATGAATGATTGGCCAATCCCAACCATGGATACCATCCACATAACTTGATGATAACACTGTCCATAACTGCCAATAAGACCAAGGCTCAAGCCATGAATACTGTTCACACATTTGCTGATAACACTGTCCAGACACTGCCAAATAAACCAAGTCATCGTCCATGTTCATTTCTTTTAGGGAATACAACCCAAGGTAGAGGATGCTACCCTCTTTTATTTTAGGGAATAATACCCAAGGCATGAAATATGCCCTCTTTCCTTTCAGGGGATAATCCCAAGGTAAGAAATCTCCCTCTTTCCTTTTAGGGAATGGTGCCTTAGCTAGGCAGGAAATTTTTCCTTTGTTTCTTTCAGGGAATATTACCCTAGGTAGGAAATATGCCCTCTTTCCTGCCAGGGAATGGTACCCTTGGCAAGAAAGCTACCCTCTTTCCTTTCAGGGAATAGTACCCTAGGTAGGAAATCTGCCATCTTTTCTTTTGGGATATACCCTAGGTAGGAAATTCACCTTCATAAACACAATCAACCTACATATCTTGTGTTACACACAACACAAGGATCACAAGAGTAACTTTAGCATCATTCTCAAATAACACACCAATTAGAGGATATATGTATATGTATGTCCCATATACCAAACATACAACAATTTATCAAATTAAGGTCATTGTACACCCTATCCGCATACCACATTGTTCATGTCTTGATACAATCATTCAAAATTACACTAACATGTAATATCACTCATACGTAGTTAGATCATATTGACAACTAGGCAGTTTACACATTTTATTGCACACAATCTTGTACAGGAACTTTGCACACAAACCAAGAGCACACACACCTTCATAGGATTTTCATGTAGTTTCACTCCATTTGGCGCTCGACAGGTGCTCGGTAGTTGCCGAGCTTCCTGCCTAGTCTCGGTAGCAACTCCCGAGAGTTTGCTCTAATTGGCAGCAACCTCAGCAGCTGCCGACCTTCTTACCGAGCAGGCAATCTCAGCCCAGATTTGGTTTTTCTTTCTAAGGCTTCGTTCCCAAACTTTCATATACCCAATTTTGACATTTTAAAACATAAAAATCATGAATTACACTAATACAAACCAAGTTAACATGTCATAATTAAAACCCAAGTTTGATACAAGCTTAAACATGATTAATTCACTAATTCACATGAATCAAAGTTCATAACTAGAATTTCTTCCTACTTTCGTAATTCAACCATTAAAGACAAGATTTTTACACAACATGGAGGAGTCATAGTTCATATGCATAATTCAACCAAAAACAATGCAATGATCATATATGCATTATTTTATAGCTTTATCATAGTCTATGAACATGCCTACCGTAGAACTATGGAAATTCATACCTTGTGATCTTGCATATCTCGATCCGAAGAAAAATCATGATCATCATCCCTTTCTTCCTCTAGCTTTTCATGTCTCTTCAAAGCTTGCTTGATCAGCCTCCTCCTCTCTTTCTTTTCTTCTGGATCAACCTTGTGCTTTCGTGCTCTAGTTACCTTCTTCGCTTTCGCCTTCTTCTCCTTAGTCATCTTCTCTTTTTCCATCTTCTTCCTACAATATTCCTTCATCTTATTCTCTATTATCTCTTCCTTTTCTTTCTTCTCTCTCAATTTCCTTATCTCCCACTACTCCCATACGTGTGGTTACTTCCCCTATTTCTGGGGAATCCTAATCATGCAAGAATTCTAATTTGAATTCAAATTTAATTAAATAAGTCGGTTATCTTCTAATTACTTGTTTTACCCCTCTTAAATTCTTATTCCCTTATTTTCTAATCCCACCTGGGCCAAACAACCAGCCCATATCTAAGGCCCTAAAGCCCAATAGTTTTTGTTATATTTTCATTTCCTCTCCTATAATTTAACAATTTGCACATTAGTCCTTAACTTGACTATTTAATTACACTTACAGGTTTCGGGTCACTACAGAATGGTAAGGTTTCTGGTTCTACTTGCTCTCAAACTGTTGGAGCTGCTAATAGAGATAATTCTAGGACTGTTTCACCAGTGGGCAGATCGATGCGTGGGGTTTTGGGCACCCCTATTACGGTTAATGTTGGTTTGGGGTTAAGTGTATTGGGGTTGATTCTTTGGCAGTCCTCGCTGATGATTGTTTGATTGGTCCTAATATTAGTTGCATAAAGCTTTGATGAATTGGCTAATGAGGTGCTTTATCCTGGGACAAGTAATGCTTTCAGTTCTAGTGCGACTAAAAGAGAAGTGACAGAGGAAAAAAGAAGAAAAAATGGCTTAGAAGAAGGTTGTTACGAGTGGAATTGTGTGCAGGGGTTCTCTTAAGAAAGCTTAAAGTGTCGTGAGAGGACAACGGTTCTGCTGATGTTGGGCATTGGTTGATGTGTGCATACTTGGTGTTGTTGGTGGTTTTGCCACTCCAGTGGTGTGTGTGTGTGTTGTGCTTGGCATTGCTTGGTGTTGTTGTGCTTGGCATTGCTTGGTCAATGATGTTTTTGATCAAAGGTTCCCTTTGGTTAGCTTGATGTGCAGTATTGCTGCTGATTGGTGAGATCTTGGTAGGTGCCTATGAATTTTTTATGGTTGAATGGTATTGCTACTGTTATAGTACTTGTGCTGCTGTAGCTGTAGCTGCCGCCGCTGCTGGTGTCTCTTCTTGCATGTGGTGTGTTTGCTTGCTGCTTCTTCGCAGTTTCTTCTTCCTTTGGTGTTTTGGGAGAGAGCTCAGTTTTCTGTTGGGGTGTGGGTTGTGGCTGCTGGTGCTATGCTGCTGGGCATTGGTGGCTACTGCTACTGTATTGCCTTATGTTATGGGTTTGCTACTGCTGCACTTGTCATTGCTAGCCCAGCTTCGAGTTGCTGCTGGTTGTGCAGTTTGGCATGTATGCTGGGCTTGTGGTCTGCTGTGCTTGGTTATGGGGTGCAATGGATTCTACTAGTTGGTGCTATTTTGGGGATCCATGAATGTTTTTAGGGGTCTTCAAGAGGGTTTATGTTTACCGTTTTTTTGGTGGTTAGTGTACCAGTGATTGCCCTTGTGCAATGCATGTACTCTATTTTGATATTCTCTTCATTAATAAATGGAACTTACCTTTTCCAAATAAAAAATAAAAAAAATCCAAGAGAGCCGAAAACCGACAGGTATTTGTTCGGTATTAATGGATCCATCTTTTATAGAATCATAACTAGACCTGATTACGAACATGGTCTATAAAACTAGAGCTGGATCCTTTTACATGGGTTTGGTTCTATCGGGTTTGTTGGGTATCGGGTACCCATTGACACCCTTACTTACAACCAGCCTTTTTCTCAATCGCATCATGCCATAATTGATTAAGAGAGCCATTTTTTAGGATTGTTAACTGTTTAGGTTCGTTTTGTAAAAGAATGTCGCCAATCAAAAGATCACTGATTCGATGGAAGCTTAAGTCGCTAGTCGACTGTACCCCATCTTCAAGAGAAAAATGAAAGAAGGAAAACACAAAATAGAATAGAACTAGAAGGAATAGTGAGCAAGGATGTTTGGAGCTTCGTGAGAACACTTCAGAGCCACATTTCTCAGAAATTTGTACCTTGCCCCTAGATTCTGACCTCTTTGTTTGGAAACAAAGGCTGCTATTTATAGCAGTTTAGGGAGGGGTGGTGGTAGGTAAAATTCCCTCTAAACCGTTTTCTAACGATGTTTAAGTTGCTAATCCAGGGGTAATTATCGCTGTCTCTGAAGTTGTCCCCTTACAAATTACATTGATGAATTACACTGCCATTATGACAATTTCGTCATTTATGAACATAGTCGTAATTCAGCATATAATTCACAATAGGTGAGCCTCATGCCCTTCCTTTCCTTAGATCGCTAAATCCCCCTTTGAAATTTGCAAAGTGTTCACTATGCCTTTAGCACCATAGGCAAGCGTTGGCATAAGTTACACAAATTAGCAATATTTAATGTCTCTTAACCTTTGGCGCCATCGAAGATCTCTGGCGCCAATGAAGTTTCATCTAATATGAAATATTCACCGAACTTATTCAGCTCTTGGCCCATTTGAGTTGTGTTTCTGGTGTCGTTGGACTATTTGAGTCCTTTGGCGCCATTTGAATTCATCTTGTCGAAGGTTGAATGATATTTGAACTTTGGCACTATTGAATGCATTCTTGCCTTTAGCGCGTCAATCTCAATCCATCCGAAGTTACCAAGTTCACTTGGTCTTTTGGCACTATATAGGGCATTATGTGCCTCTGGCGTGTCAATCTCAATTCTATTAGCATAGTTCATTCTTAGCTTCAGCGCCTTTGAGACAAGTTAGTCTTGGCATGAATAAATTTTCTTTTGCCTTAATACCTTTAGAGACCATTTGGTCTTGGTATTATTGAAGCGTATTGTTTAGTCTTAGCACCATCGAGGCTATTTAGACTTAGTACTATCGAGACTTCTCATCTTCTACGTCACCGAGGTTCCCTGTTAGACGGAGATGTGCCTTCTACATCTGTAGGGGCTGTCTTTCCCTTTAGATGGAGGCTCTTTTAGCCTTAGCACTATCGAGATCGTTCAGTCTTAGCACTATCGAGGCTTAGTCTTAGTATCGTCGAGACTATCTAGTCTTGATACTTGCGAGTCTGTTCAACCTTAGTACTTTCAAGACCGTTCAATCTCAGTACCATCGAGGCTTGTCTGGCGTCATAAAGGTACCCTCTAGATGGAAATATGTCTTACGTCTTCGAGATTTACTCTTAGACGGAAGTAGGTGTTCACCAAGACGCATCTCTTTGGGTGAACACGAGGCGCACGTCGAGGGCTGTCTTCCCTCTCTTACCATCAGGGCTTCTTTTTGTTAGGCAAAAATTGTTTAACCTTAGTACTTTCGAGGCTAACTAGCCTTAGTACTATCGAGGCTAACTAGCCTTAGTACTATCGAGGTTGTTTGACCTTCTACATCATTGAGGTTCACTCTAGACAGAGGTGTGTCTGTTGAGATTCATCTTTCCGGTGGGTATGGCGTGGATCAATCTTCGGTACTTCTGCATGTCAGATGATCACAATAGGCGTCGTATGAACTTTTCAATCTGCATAACTTCAATATTAGTCATCAGCAATGTATTACTTGCCTTTCGACATATTCTATCAGAATGTTTTAATCAAGAGTTAGGCTTTGTTCAAGTCGTGACTCAATCAATCATCTATGATTCTACCACGTGTCATTATCTCATAGGGATGTCTACCTTAGTAATTTTCACTAGCTACAAAACGAGCTTTAACTCAATTCGGACTCATGAACCTTGTTCAAGGCTTAGACTTGGCTTATAAACATTTTGCTCACAAATAGTCTCAGCTTGGTGTATTATAATTGATGATTTTTGTGATATATAATAAAATATATTAGCATATATAGGCTTGGCTCGTAAAAAAAACTCCGCTCACAAAAAGTCTTAGCTTGGTGTATTATAATTGATGATTGTTATTACATATAATATAACAGAAATTGAGATGAGCTTTAATCAAATCCAGCCTACTTAAACTCGGCCAAAGCTCGTTAAGATGATGAGCATTTTTTCGGCTCAACCTCGGCTCGTGAACCTAATTATAGAGCTTAAGCTAAGCTCATGCAAGCCCAACCCAATATTAGCTAGTTCGGTTCATTGACAGCCCTACCACTTTTTATATGTAAGAAAATTAATACCCATATCATGTTATGACAATCCAAACCCGTTTAAAGTTAGACGGGTCTAAATGAGTTTGTGGGTCGGTGTCAGAAATTTCCATATAATGTGCATATTTACAGAAGTTCATGGAAATAAAGTTGAGTAGGACGCAAATTCATTTAAGAACCAACACCTAAATTGTTGCATTTGATCCTGATGCCTCTATAAATAGAGGTAAATGATCCATTACTTGGCACTCAAAGTTAATATCTCAATTCTAGGCAAATTTGAAGGAAGAGTGAGGTAAAGATGGCGAAGAACATGGTCTGCTCTATGTGGGTCTTAAGCCTAGTGGTTCTGACTCTGATCGTGAGCCCCGCAAACGGGTTCACGTGCAGCGACGCGGTGTCGGCTCTGATCCCTTGTGGATCTTTCTTAGTGGGTGCCGGAGCTCCGAAGCCGAGCAACCAGTGTTGTCAAAGTGCACAGGGTTTGAACAAGATGGCTGCAACTGTGGAAACACGCAGGGCTCTGTGTGAGTGCCTAAAGCAATCTGGGCCTTCTTTTGGGGTGAATCCCGAGAGAGCAAAGCTGCTCCCTCCACTCTGCAATCTCACGATCAACATACCCGTAAGCCCTAATGTGAACTGCAACAAGTAATTCTCTCTCTCTCTCTCTCTCTCTCTCTCTCGATCTCTATATATATATAATATCAGGGTTTAAGTTTAGGATTCAGGTTTTATGGTTTTCAATTTGATTTAAGATTTTTTTTTAAAATATAAATAATGAAAACTTTTATTTATCAAAGCATACCAAAGCTCTAATGGATTGTAAAGGTGAGACTTTAATCCTATCGGAGCAAGGCCAATAGGCCATGATCCATACAACTATAAGGGTCTCCATCTCAAGAACGGGAGGTCTCAAGCTCGACTCCTCGGGCTTACTTGATATATGGTTCTTGTGGGTGGGGTCATGTATTTGGGGTTTATTCTGTCCTAATTAAGTATGATCTGTCCTAATTAAGTATAATCGGGGCATCCACGTCACAAAAAAAGTTTAGGATTGTGTTTGGCGTTGCTTTTTTGGGCATTGGAAGTAATTCCTGGGCCTAGAAGCACTTTAACCGTACACATTAAACATTTGATAAACACATATGAGAAGCAATTCCAAATGAAGCGCTTCACTGAAACGCTGATTCCATTGAAGCAGTCGACTGCTTACTTCTTGAAATTGCTGTTGTAGGAATTTTAGTTTAGTTAAGCTACATTTTATTGAGACTGTTTTATTTTCATGTTATTTTATATTATCCATTTTGCCCCTTCTTATCTTTTAGACTTAAAACTTATTAAATAGACATTTACCAACTATTATCTTTTCATCAGAAGTATTTTTTACAAAGAGCTTTACAGGAATCAATTAAGAAGAAATCACTTTTCCTTTTAGGAAGCAATCCCAAACATGCCAAGAGCAAGTAATCAACAGTAGAACAAAAAGACACGAAGAACAAAAAAAATAGTTATGACTTGATTAGATCCCAAATGAGATATGAAAGCGGAGATCACAAGGAACTCCTAGCTAAAGGAGAGAAGTAAAATGCTATTACAGATATGGTAAACAGAGGGGGATGAGGAGATAAGGATGATGACAAAAGCCAACCAAAAACAAACCAAGGTTGTCAGTTTTGGCCATCCCAAAATAGTGTGGTTGATGGAAAAAATGCCCTCAAACTGATTGTAAATATGAGGGTAGAGGCTGTAAATGGGAAAGGTTTTTTTACACCCGGACATGGCATTCCTTATGTACCTAGACACTATTCAGTAAAGAACATGGCAATGATTGATTGGGCCATACGTATAAAGCATACATGTCTTCCCTTAAATGGTATCTGAGTACCTAACAAATACCCTGTCCAAATATAAATACATGAGAAGACTGACTAAAAGATCAGCGAAGTGCAATATATGCTTCAGATTGAAGAAGTCCCGTGTTAATGCTGTAATTGGGAAGGGAGAAAGAGCTATTAGATCGTCTTCAATGTTCCCCCTTCCCACAGAATGTTTCCCCCTTCCCATAGATGGTTTCAATGGCTCTATTGGTCCTCATAATAATTATTTTTTCCTTTTTTTTTTTTTTTTCATGACATTGGTCCTCATAATAATTATTTTTTCCTTTTTTCTTTCATGACATTGGTCCTCATAATATGATTGCAATTCTTATCAATTTGGGAAAGCCAAATGCTAGCGAAACATGTCAAGTTCAGAAAATTGTAGTGTTTTGCAAGCAGTCCTATTTGGAAAATGTTTTTAGGACGAGTGGAATCTTTGAAACCAAGTCTTTATTTTATTTTCCCTTCTTTTACATTTTTTTTAATCTTATTCCTTTTTCTCAATTGTTTACTTGCTAAAAAAAGTCAACTATAACATTATATGAATGACCACCTTCTCATTTGTCATGTGAAATAGGGGAATGAGCCAAATCTCTGTTCTAGTTTTGGCCTACTTCTCTCGAAGAAGAAGAAAGGAGAGAAAATAAGAAAAGTAAAAATAAAAAGTTTAAAAATAAATAAAAGTAAATTTTTTTATATTTTATGGTATGAATTTTTTATTTTTTTTTTGGCTTAAAATTTTTTCCCTTTACCGTTTAGGTTTTCCAAAATCATTTCAATTTTTATCATTTTATAGAGTTACCGTTGAATATTGACAGTAGTACTCCAGCATAAAAACTAGGTGAGGCAATAGGGATTCACTTAAAACTAATGTATTTTCAAGTATAAATGTTAAAAATTGGATGGCCACTGATATATGTAATAAAATTTAATATACATATACTATTAGAATTATGCATATTAAAATATCATCCATGGATGATCTCAAGGGCCTCTTATCAAATGAATAGTATAGATTGGCCAGATTATTCTTCCATGCGGTAAAAATGGTTTTATCTCATCAACCAATAAAGCTGATGAGACATACCAGAAAACCTTTTGCTTATTTAATATTTTAAGTTAAAATTGTTGAGACTTTTCAAAGTAGGGGATGGCTTTTCATCCAATTTCATTTGATTGGATAAAGTTTCTCATTGATTAGTTTTAGTGTAGACATGAACAAACTCATTTTTTCTTCTTTATTTCCTTTTTTCTGTAATCTACAGAGTATGATGGACAGTGTAGCTTCTTCAGGGATACGTCTGGAGTTGATGGAATAAATTTTAGAGACATGCATGTGATGCCATATTATATAGAGACATTTGAAGTTTGTTATGGTATTTCTGGCCTAGTACTTATTGTGTGTAAAAAATAAACAAGAACCACATGAATTAGTTGGTTATCTCTCTCTTTGCTGTTATGCTTTGTCCAAATTTGTAAGAATATCTATTGGAGATGATCTTAGATAAGTTTCATTCACACCGGTTTGATCTTGTTGATATCAATTTAATAACCAAATTGAATCAAGGTTCAAACCGAACCATTGAGAAGTCCGTTAAATGCTTCAGCCTGTTTGCTCATCTAGCCAGTTTCAGTTTTTAAAACATTGCTTTGATTCCATTAAGGAAAGGAAATTTGAGCACTTAGAAAGTGTGATGAAAGATAGTATCCGAAACTGGAACTTTTGCTTCTCAAATAGTGCACAACAAAGTCACACTAGTCAAAGACTCAAACAAAGAAGAAGAAGAACAAACCAAGAGATAACAAAATAGGGGAAGAAGACAACTCTCATTCAAAGATGAATAGCAGGGTTTTAAATCTCGGGATCTTGGATCGGATCGGTCCGATCTGGATCAGCAATACCGGATCGGTTGTATCGGTCGCCGGACCGGTCCAGGCAGATACCTATTGGATCATTCATGTTATAAATTAAAAAAAAAAAAAACTTTGTATCGGTTGGATCGGTCCGTCCAATCACTGGACCGGTCCTGGCCGATCCCGATATGTACCGGCCGATCCAGACCGGATCGGTCCGATCCTTGAAACCATGATGAATAGAAATTACAATCTGATATGGGGAGCACGACTTGAACATCATAATGGAGGATTTTACACTCTTTCTCTTAAGAAAAACAGTCCACCCTTGGAAATATTGGTAAGGAGAGGGGTTTTTGGTAGAAGAAGAAATGTATTTGGTGAAAGTAAAGGGTGGTTTATATAGGCATAAGGGAGGCATACGAAAATACTTTGGTAAATGAACTTTGAAAATAGAAAGTGATGCAAGTAACAAAGACCAGTGAAGAAATGAGGGTGAATTCAAAGTAATGGGTTTGGGAATGCTGAGGAGGCAATAATGAGAGGATGGTAGTCCAAGGTGAATGAACATAGGTAATAGCCCTGGGAAGGTGAAGGAATGAGGAATAAGAGAGTGACGTGTTAGCCACGTATGGGAAAGTGGGCCCCAAAATACAAAACTACTATCTTACTCCTAACACACAAAATTACATAATAAACCTCACTACATATAATAGATAAAGTTCTAAAAAATACACTTTAATTTTTAACAGCCCTACCTTAAAGTGATTTTCTAGAGATGAGACCAAGTTTTCTCTAAGAAACTCAAACTAACCTTTGGAGAGAGATTTAGTAAAGACATCGACAACATTATCATTGCTTCTCACCTCCAAACTTTGAATTAAACCATTGAGCACTTTCCCACGGATAAAATGATGTTCAATCTCAATATTCTTGGTCCTAGCATGACAAATCAGATTAGTTGCAAGCTTGAGAGCACTTTGGTTATCATCATAGTTGATAGTTAGTTTATGAATTTGAGAAGAAACATCCTCAACCAACCAACATAACCACACACATCCCTGAGCAGCAAGAGAGGCGCCTTATACTCAGCCTTCGTAGTAAGTGACACTGAATCTTGCTTCTTGCTACACCAAGAAACATATGTTGAACCATATGAGAAAACATAGCCTGATGTGGACTTGTGATCATTCAAGTCACCACCAAAATCAGCATCCCAAAAACCATGTAGATCAAGCCCATCTTCTTTCTTGAACAGAAGGCCCATGATAAGAGAAAAATGCACATATTTCAAGATTTGCTTGTCTGCCTCCAAATGTGGTTTGCGTGGAAAATGCATAAACCTACCAACCAGCCCAATAGAGAATGCATTATCTGGTCTTCTGATAGTCAAGTAAGTAAGACTACCAACAAGAGCACGATAAGGTTGAGGATGCAAAATATTTTTACCTTTATCACGTCTTAGGTTAATGTTGGCATCAAGAGGTGTCGAACAGTTCTTACTTTGGTTCAAACCAAACCTTCCCACAACCTTTTTCGCATAACCCTTTTGAGAAAGAAAAAAGTCATCATTCTTAGACTCCACTTCTAAGCCAAGGAAGTGATTAAGCTCACCCAAATCTTTCATGTCAAAACGAATAGATATTTCTGTCTGGAGTTTGCAATTTCTATATCAGCATTGTCGGTAACAATCATATTGCTATCCACATACATGAGAAGAATGATATGCAACCTTCCTTGCTTCTTAACAAATAAACTAGAACCTGAATTAGAAGCAAAATAACTACAAAAATATAGGTACTCGACAATCTTACCATACCATGCTCTAGGGGCTTGCTTCAACCTATAGAGAGCTTTCTTGAGTTTGCAAACAAACTCTAAGTGTGTATGAGAAACATAGCCATGTGGCTGCTCCATGTATATATCTTTATCAATTTCTCCATACAAGAAAGCATTCTTCATATCAAACTGTCATAACTTCCACTCATGACAAGCAGCCAAAGAAATGACAACCCGAATTGAATTCATCTTTGCCATGGGACTAAGAGTACCTTCATAATCTTCCCCATATTTATGAGAGAACCCTTTAGCAACCATTAGTGCTTTGTACCTATTAATTCTACCATCCGCATTCCTTTTGATTTTAAAAACCCACTTACAAGTGATAGGCTTCACATCCTTGGGCTTAGGCACAAGATCCCAAGGTTGATTTTTCATGAGAGCATGTACCTCTTCATCCATGGCACTTTTCCATTCTTTAACATCTCTTTCTTCATTAAAACAAGAGGGCTCACAATCATCAAAAGGATTATGAAGAAAACAAGAGTGCGTACTTACAAAGTTTCCATCTTTATATCGGGCAGGCAAAAACAAATTTCTTTGAGATCTTCTAAGGGTTTGTATAACCTATACTCCTTCAATAATGATAGGAGAATCTTGTTGTCCATGACAATCAACTCCACTCTCTATCACTTGGCTCCTCCATAGACAAAAGAATAGGAACCATTGGATGCAATTTGACCTTTGGAGTCAATGGCAAACTATCTTCCTTTTGAGGTTCATCATGAACATGAATGTTACTACCAACACTCCCCATGGAAGCACCTTAAAATCCATAATAAAAAGAAACTTCATCAAATACAACATCCTAAGAAACCACAAATTTATGAGTTTCTGGGTCCATGTACTTCCATGCTTTCTTCCTTTCATCATACCCAATGAAAATACATGTCTTGGCCTTAGCATCCAACTTGATTTTTTTTGCATCCGGCACATGAACATAACAAATATAACCAAACACTTTGAAATGTTTGACATTACGCTTCTCCCCAAATATCAACTCATAAGAAGACCTCATATTAGTAGGACTAAGAGGCACCCGATTGATAACATAAGTTACACATGACATAACCTCAACACATAAGGCCTTAGGTAAATTCTTTGCGTGCATCACACGTTTGCAAGTTTATATTATATGTCTAATCTTCCTTTCTGCTACACCATTTTGTTGAAGAGTGTATGCACAAGATAGCTCTCTTTTATAATACCATTTTCTTGACAAAAGGATAAAAATTCATGAGTGGTAAATTCTTCTCCATTATCAATTCGCAACCTTTTAATCTTCTTATTCAAAACACCCTTAACAAGCACCTTGAACTCCCTGAACTTCAAAAACACATCAGACTTCTCCTTCACAAAATAAACCCAAGTATATCTTGTAAAATCATCAACAAACAACAACATATAGTGGTTTCCTGAATATGAAGTTGTAGCACAAGGTCCCATCAAATCATTATGGATAAGTTCCAATGGAGCCTTGCACTTGGAATAAAACTTGTCAAATGGAAGACGATGTGCCTTACCATATTGACACCCTTCACACATGTCACCTTTATTAAAAGTAGTCAACTTTGGTAGTCCATTTACCAACCCTTTAATTACTATAACTTTTAATTTCTCCATACTAAGATGCCCCAATCTAGCATGCTAGATTGATGCCGTACCATTTGTACTCATATTATCAACATAACAAAAAGTATATGATAAAACAACTAAATCTTTTACTCTCTTACCAGTATGAATAACATCTTTCCTTTAGACTTATAATATTTTGAAGAAACTTCACATCTTTAGGAACAAATAAAACATAATGACCAACATCAGTGACATTTGTAATGGAGAAAAGATTCTTCTTCATACTGGGGACTTGAAACACAATATTAAGTTTAATATGATCATCTCCATCTCCTTTGATAGTGAAAAATCCTTCCTTCTCAACTGGATGAATAGAGTTATTTATCGTGATAATAGCATCATTACCTATGTAGTTGCAAAAGCTTGAGAACATTGAAACATTGTTGGTGAGATTATGTCCACAATCGAAATCAACAATCCAATCATTCTTAAAGTTGGTTGCTGTCAAGGCATCAATCATAGAGGTACAAGCCAGAAAGCACTTTCCCCAATCTTCATCATCTTTGGAAACACCTTCTTTTTTAGCCACATTCCCACTTTTCAACTTCACATAATAATTCTTCTCTCTATGCCCATGTTTACCACACCGGAAACACTTGATACCTTTCCTATAGTGACATTGACCCTAAATCATGACTAACGTTGGTTAATTGAAATTTAGTAGATTAATTATTGGAGGAAGGGTATATTAGACCATAAGTCTTTAATTTCAGAATAGGATTTAATAGGTGAAGATGTTGGCAGTTTAGGATTTAATTGTAATTAAAAAAAATAATGGGAAAGTATGTTATTTTGTGATTTCAGGGAATTAGGGGCTTGAGCCCAACGTATGGACTTGAACTGAGCTAGATGGGATGGGCCTAGTCGTATGGTCCATAAGAAAGAGGTAAGGGTGTTCTAGTCTTTTCATTATATTTGACGTTGGGTTAACCAAATGGAAGGATAATTAATTCCCTCAACTTCCTCCTATAAGAACGGGGGTTAGGAAAGGATTCCAACTTGGAGAGCACAACCAAAGGAGGGAAAATCAAATCTGGAAAATAAGTTTGGTCATTGAAGGGAAAGAAGAAAAGTGAAGAAGAAGAAAGGAGAAAAAAGGGAAGGAAGAAGATAAAGGGAAAGGAGGCTAAGGGAAGACTTGGTGTTGATTTCTGATCAAATAGTTACAGAAAAAGCTTGCAAACTAGAGATAGGTGTTCCAAGGATCTCATAGTGATTATGTTCATAGGAATATAATAGCCTATTAGATATTAGTATATAGGAAGACTTTTGTATGACTTTTATGATTGGATGCATGTATTGGTTAATCTACTATGATTAGATATAATATATATATTGTAGATCTTGATGTAGGTATGATGTATGTAAATTTGATGACCTAGTATTGATTGAAAGGATTCTTAGATTAGGATTCTTATGATTTTCTTGCTAATGAAAGGATTCTTAGAAAATTTAATATTAAAATCTAGGGAAAACACAAACCATAGACTCAACACAAAGAATATTTGAAGCAACCCATAGTAATTTAATCAACTAGGAAAGACTAGCCTCTTAAGTCTTAAGTCTATGCTTAGGGATTTAGTTGAATAGGTTAGGAATAAATTAATCATGTAAAGATGTCGTGTGTCTGGAATGCCCTGCAATTTGAGGTTATGATTGTTGGTTGAGCTTGAGCGGGTGGTGTGGCAGTCTTGAAATGGGGTTTGGATTGTTGTTTTTGGGTTGGTTTGGTTGGGGATTACAGCTGAACCATTTTTAATTAGGTTTGGAAACTAAGGACTATTGATTAATTGAATTTTTTTTAAGTTTTAACTTCAAGAGAATACACTTAATCTAGCAAAGATTCTACATCTGGATTTTCCTGCTGGTTGAGGTTAGGGTTATATGGGCTGGGCTTTAGATGGACAATGGGTTTACCTGTTTTGATTTGGTTGCAATTTGAGAATCTAATATTACTCATCATGACAAAATTCAATTTTGTTTTGTAAGGGACAAAATTCAATTGCTATATATTAGTATAACAGTTCGTCCGGGCTTCAGACCGAGTCAGATCGGATGATCCATTATGGATGGTCCGAAATCCCTCAAAAAGTCTCCTTTGGAAAAAAAACAAAATGAAACTTGATTATTTAAATATAAATATTTAAGAGACAGAAAATAAATCATAACTAATAATTAACTAGAAGGCTATTTTACCTTTCTGTCATGAAGTCAGAATAAGGCAAAGCCTTGAGAGAGAAAAAAATGGCAAAGCCAAATACTTTTCTTAGAATGGAAAGCAACCATTCTACAATCCTATGACACAAATCAACCCAAAACCGGTTTCCAACGGAACCGAAATGACCTGTTATCGTTTCCATCCATGTTTGGATCGGTCGATCCCTAGTTTGATTGGCGATCCAACTCGATATCAGACCAGGACGATTCGTAATCCAATTCCGATTTTAAACACTATGTCATCATCATCATAGTTAAGACTAATATGGCTGTTTGTGTTTCTCTTATGTTTAGTTATGCCATTTATTATATATTATTGTGAATTACTAGCAGTGCGTGTATGCCTTGAAAAATGGAGATACGGGGGTGTTAGTGGAAATATTTGGTATATATGGAGTGTTTAATGCATTACCCGTCTGAAAGGTTATATATGTGATTTGTTCTTCATTTTACTTGCTATGGATGCATTGCATCTTCACTAAGGGGATTGCAATTGTCCATAAGATTTAAATATGAAGATGCACTATCACACATATAACATTTTGGATTGTTAGATAGGTAGTTTGGGATTAACAACTACCTGTTGTTTTATGATTTGATTAGTTCTCTTTTAATTTTGGTACCATTTCTGTGTGTTCTTCGGATGCGTAATTTACTTGACTATGTGCTTCTCGTTTATCCATCCAGTATGGGTAATTGAGAGTAAAATATATCATGTTCGCTAACGTATTTGAAGAAACACGCAATGTTGCTGTCGAAATTCTAAGAGAAATATTCTAATCAAAAAATTAGGGAGTAAAATAGTTGGTAATCCTAAATGGGCATAAAACTTTATATAGTATGCATCATTTACTTGCAGGTTATATCTAGTTTGAAAATGCACATGCTACATTGAGGTACGTATCACCTTTAAATTATTTGTGTTTATTTAGAATTTAATATTCTAATTTATGCAGTGCATCCATCTCTTTACATATTGTAGCTGCTTCTTTGACTATTTCCACTTTAGATAGAGAATTTGGGTTTATCTTTGTATATTGTAGATGCTTTGAAGATGTTTGTAGTGATGCCTTCAATGTAATTCTATCTTATATTCTTAAATATAGTAGTAGGTAACAGTTTAAAAGTTCAAACCATCAATTGATCCACCAAATTTTCTAAGGGTTTTTTGCTCACTAAGTGTTAAAAGAGGAGTGTAAACCACACTAAACGGTTACCCGGAACATAATCCGGTTCTCGCTAACTGGATGTGGATTGGATCTCAGCGAGGAGTAGTTCTTCTGTCTGCGAAGTTGAACCAACCCCCCCCAATTAGGGCCAGGGGTTTACCCCATCTTTACCAAATCCATCAGATTAAGCTTCTATCCATTTTCTCTATTTTTATAGTTGGGAAAGGGTCAGGTTGTCTCTAAGTAGTCTTTGAAGGTTATTTTGTATTTTGGTATGTTTTCTCATTGTTGAAGTTTTCTAATTTTGATGCATGCAGTATATTGAACGAAGAAGTTAGGTGTCGTTTAAATTAAAATTGTCTTACGTTATGGATTGGAGTTAGATTCATAAGCATAGGGCTAGTTGAGAATATATTGAAGGGGTTAAAGGATTTATAGAATATGCATTTGATCATGGGATCATTTTTGAATGGGAAGTTGAAATGTCGTTGTCCGAGTTGCAACAACGTATTATATCAGGATAAAGATACAGCGTATGAACATATGATATGTCATGGGTTTGATAAGAACTACATTAGGTGGTTACATCATGGGGAGGAAATAACGTCGACGTATACCACAAAAAATTTGGACCGTGCATATTTTATGACCAGTGAAATGGATGATGGGATGGAAGATTTATTACATGATGCATTTGGAATCCCCAATACATTTAGAGAAGAAGATGCCCATACACAGAAGCCTATTTTCGGACTAAATAATGAAATTGATAAATTCTTGAAATTAATAAAGGATTCAGAAAAGGATTGTATCCATGTAAGAAGCATACTAAGTTATCGTTTATTGTGAGATTGTTTCATATAAAGTGTCTGTGTGGTTGGAGCAACAAGTCTTTTACATGTTGCTTGACTTATTGAGAGAGGCACTTCCTGAGGGCTCAGCATTGTTGCAAAACTTCTCTCAAACGAAGAAAATTATTTTCGACTTCATTCCAAATTATGAAAAAATTGACGAGGGTCCTAATGATTGTATGCTTGTTTGGAAGAATACTGCCAATAGACAGTCGTGTGATACTTGTGGTACGTCAATATGGAAGACGATGGATGATAATTTGGTGCGGTAGAAGAAGAAGACGCCGGCTACGATCTTGAGGCATTTCTCTTTGAAACCAAGGTTGCTAAGGTTATACATGTCACCCAGAACTGTTGCAGACATGAGGTGGTATACTGACAGTCGCACTACAGATTGGTGTTAAGACATCCTGCGGATTCACCTACTTGGCAAGATCATGACCTCAAGAATCTGAGTTTTTCGGCAGATCCTCACAATATCCGTTTGGGGTTAGCGAGTGATGGCTTCAATCCATTCAGGACAATGAGTATTGCGCATAATACCTGGCCGGTCGTTCAAGTGTCGTAAAACTTGCCACCTTGACTGTGTATGAAGTAGCCAAATATGATACTGTACTTCGTAATCCCTGGCCCTTCAGGGACTGAAAATGATATGGACATGTACTTGAGGCCTTTGATCGAAGAGCTGAAGGAGTTGTGGGAAGAAGGAATAGAAACTTATGATCTATCAAAAAATGAGACATTTATGATGCGTGCAGCGTTACTCTGGACCATCAGTGACTTTTTAGGTTGGAGCACGAAAGGAAATCTTGCATGCCCTTTATGCCACAAAGACACATGTAACTGATATTTGTATAAGGGAAGGAAGTAATGTTATATGGGGCATCGTCTATTCATACGAGCTGATCACAGATTTCGAAGGATAAAAAATCTTTTGATGGTACTATCGAGTCTAGATATGCACCTACACCGTTATTCGTGTTGGATGTTTTGAAACAATTGAAGGTTATTGACTTCACTTTTGACATGGATGGCGATTCTACTGGTGTTAATGCTGATTTTTTAGAGAATGAGACTTTTGTCGACCAACGTTTAGATGGCATGGAACATCACGAAGATGGTGGTCTTAGTTAGGTGAGGGACGATGTGCCTGAACAAACCGTTGAAGATTGTGTTCTTAAACTGTTACTCACATCCCAACAATAGAATGAGCACAACATACCTCCTATTGAAGATGAAGAATTAACCGAAGATGAATCGGATTTTGATGAAGATTCTTACGAAAGCGTCTAACGTAATTATTTAAGTGTATGTTTGTATGCGGATGGATTCCCTATTCTTCTGTATTCAATCTAGAGCATGTTACTCTACTAGATCATGTAGATGTCCTTGATTTTTCTTATTTGAATTATACAAAAAGGTGAGTTGTTTTGCTATGGTGATTGTGAAATAATTATACGGACTGTCCCTGTTACGCCTCGAAACCCGTAACCCGAATCCCTAGGCGAGATAGCACGAATCCCGAGACGCAACCTTCGAGATCTATTTCTAGACCGCGGATCAGCAAATCATAACCAAACGTACGATGAAATAAAATCATATTTATTCATCAAAGAGTGCGGAAGCGAACAAACAAAAATAACATCACCATAAATAAATTACTAATGGGCATCCAACTAGGCCCTTATTACAACCATTATCCAAAAATTCAAAAGAAAGTAACTACTGGTCTGTAAACAATAGTAAAGCAATGACTACATGTAATAACATCAATGAACTGCAACTCAAGGCGTGACGCCTCCAAGTCCATGGAAATGATCCGAAAACTATGTATAAGTCTTCTAATCGAAACGAATCATAAACATGCATTTAATTTCAAATCATAGCATTATTCAAACTCAATCTAATCAATTTTTTTCATTCATATATTCAAAACAGATTTCTATATAAAACCAGAAAACATCTTTCCTATATATATAATCAAAATCTGATCCATGAATCGTATAAGCAGGT
>JAUPMG010263963.1:0-20152 GCA_031762675.1 Pachysandra terminalis
CTTCTGGCATTGGAGGAGTTTTCAGGAGATCAGATGGAGTGATTTTTCATGCTTATTCTGGACCGATTGGAGAAATTGACTCTATGACAGCTGAGATCAGAGCTTTGATTGCGCGGCTGAAGGAGGCAAGGAAGATGAATTTGGATGACATTCAGGTAGAAGGGGATTCTTCGTCAGTTTTCTCTTGGATGTCTCCAAATGCTATTTATCCTTGGCGGTTCTTGTATTTTGTAAGGATGACGAAATTTCTGAGTCACGGATTACGGATATCTTTTATTCATGTTCTCAAATCTGCTAATATTGAGGCAGATGAAAAGGCTAGAACTGGGGTTACAAGTGCTTTTTTTGTTTCGGGCTCTCCTAGTGAGAATATTTGGGATATTTTGACATAGAGTAGGGTATAGTGTTTTACTTGTTTCTGCTTGGCTTTCCTAATCACAGTGCATGATTAATTTTGTTTTGTTCATGTACATATTCCACTTTGATGATTAATGAAATGTTGTTAATTATCAAAAAATAAATGGTCAATAGTTAGGATTTGTATTGCTGACCCCAACTGGTTGAGATAAAGCATTTTGTTGTTGTTGTGCCTATAGTAATTTGAGCAGAAGCATCGAATCTTTAAATGTATAGTGAACAAATTTCTTATATTATCAATTGTATAACTATCGCAGAATTTAGGTTGATTGATGATGTGCTTTATCAATAAGAAGTATAATATCATTTCAATGCGAGCTCTTCTCCTTAGTTGTTTTTGTCACTCCCATAATTGAAGCGATGCTAGCTTGCAGGAATGCTTCCGCCTTTTGCTATACAACCAGAAGATACAAAAGCAATGGCAAGGCATTGTACAGCTGGTATTGAACTAAGGGTTTCTGCCGAACGCATAATTCTTCTTGATACCCAGGTTTCCTTTTATGTTTTCTTCAAGTTTTCCTATTTTCCTTTTTCTTCATTTAGAATAAAGTTTGTGATATAACCACCTGGTGCTTAATTGTCATAACAGTTGGCCTGTGACCCTGCCCATGAGCTATAATTGAGGCCAAGAATCCATGGGTTCCAATTTTAGGTGACCCAAGGGTACTCTTTTTTTATGTTTGAAACTCAGTTCATACATTTTGCCATATTAACACTGTTAATATGTGACCTGTCAATTTCCTGCGACTGTTGATCTCTTTTTAATCCTCTAATAGATGCTAAACTGCACCACACAACAGACTAATTAAGCTATGGTAAACCATAGTTTTAACCCAGCTGCATTCATATTCGGTTCCAATTTTCCATTTCTTGATTCATAATCTATAACGGAATGATAGTCCACATTCGAGCCTTTGCTGCTATCCAAAATTTTCCTAAGCATTTGTGAGCTCAATGTTTTCTTCATCTTAACCCATATCCTACCTATTCCAAGAAAACAAACCAACCCAAAACCCCGAAGAGGAGCTTCTTTAGTAGGATGATAGCCTTTATATACTGTTCATTTACATAGGTAATTAAATCTATTGATATTTTTCCTATACAAATATTTTTTAAGACTGTGGACCTTGGAATAATCGATATTTTGGATGAATTTCAAAGAGTGATGCCTCTTAGAGGTGTTCTAGAGTAATTTGTAGGAAACATGCTCACTCGTAAGGCTGTGAAAGTGACTTCTTAAATCTTTGAAGCAAGCAATACAAGTTTAGGATAAGAAATTCCAATTTTTGTAGTAAGATGAATACCTAAATGCAGTGTTTTAAATGTCGCTTTCGTTGGAAATTTCACCACTGGCCCTTGAGGGAAACTTCGCCGAAATTTCGGGAGATATTTTTGTTTTGGAAGAATATTTCGCCAAATGAAGATGTATTGGGGAACAATTAGGAAAAGCTTGAATTTTTTTTTTTTTTTGTGAAACTTTAGGGATGACTAAAAGATACATAAATACACATAACTCAAAATGTAATAATAAACAGCTATGCATAGTAATGAGCTTCCATTTAAGGAACTAATATACGTGCTGCTAATATAAACAGATATATAAAATGTATAATATCATCCAAACAATATCAAACTAAATTTAAATGTCATAAGAAACAACATAGAAATGTAATTTCAAAATACATGATCTAAATGCAATCTCAAAAATGACAACTCATATCACCATTATAAAGTCAGCTTAAAGTTACAATCCCTAGGGAAACTTTAGTAAAATTTAAGTGGGGTTCCATAAAAAAGTTACATTCATTTTACTAGTGCATTTTAATTATTTTAATTTATTTAGTTCCTTAATAGTATTTTTATTTATAACTTTAATAACCAATATCATTAAGTATTAAAGTATGAAAAGTGAGAAAAACATGTTTTCCAAGAGTTTGATTTTTATCCCTTTTAAATTTGATAATTTTGTTATCAATGCATGTAAATGCTTCAAATAGATGCATCAACATGCATCTTATATCTAAATAAGTGCTTTATGAAATCATCAAATGGAGCTATAAGATTTGGATTAGAAACCCAAATCTTGCAAAAGAGTAAAAAAATTGAAGTTAGAAGGGGTTTATTTTGCTTTCAAAGGTGCGCCAAATTTTTTGGGAAGAAAAAGAAATTTTGGCGATATTTCCCCGAAGTTTCAGTGATCTTTCGTCAAAATGAGCAAACTTTTGGCAAAATTAGCCAAAGTTTTCCAAAATTTGGTGAAATTTCCTCAAAAGTTTGCTAATATCGGTGAAATTAGCTATTACTTCTTGAGATATTATTTCTAGAAGAGGAAATTTCGGCGAAATTTTCCCAAAATTTAAAACCATCCCTAAATGTTCTCTTGGATTGTATGTTTTAAAGTTTCTTCTTAATGGGAAGTAACAGTCACACAACTCTGCCAATGTTGTTTTTTCATTACTATTTCTTTTGTGCATCGTTGGTCGCAAGCTTGGTTAAAGGAGGGTTGCATCAGGTTGGCAACCAAAATAATTTCTTTCTAAATCTCTTATGAGATGAATCCTGAACATAAATTACATGGACTCTTCTACTCACCCCAAGGTATCCATGTCGACACTACACAACGTGGGTATTGGTATGGGATTCATGTTGGATCCTTAGCCATTTCCAGTTTTTCTAATAGTTGCTTCTTCTATTCTAAACAGATGCTTCCTCTATCTAATATTGTTCTTAACTATTAAATTTTAATCAAATATATAAAAATTGATATTTTATATCATTTTGGTACGAGTTAGCATAAATAAGTTAAAATTGTAGTATATGGGCCAAGTCTCTATGCCCTATGATAGACAGAGGGGGAGGGGGGGTTGGAGGGGAATAAATGAGTTTGACACAGAAATACTGACACCTGAGTCCATGTACCATAGTCCTGAATCATCATCTCGATCTTATGCTAGGTGTTCTTTGTCAAAGTGCTGCAATAGGACTTGGTTGTAGTGGTAAATGACCAGGGGTTGGCTAGGGCATCTTCTAGTGACAATGTGTTGCAACAATGATAAGTTAAAATGGTAAGTAGGCAAGGGTTCTCGCATCTAATTGGAAAAGCACGAGTAAAGAAGCTACTCTAAGAATGAGGATTTGCGTAGCTGCTTGGGATGTAGGGACTTCGACATGGATGTGGTTAGATTTGGCATATGTAATGAATAGAAGGTGAACTAATATAATGTGTTTACAAGAGACTAAATGGAAAGGAGATAAGATTGAGGAGGTTGATGAGTATAAATATTGGTATACAGGAAAAAGTAATAATAGAAATGGTGTACTAATGGTGGTGGATACATAAGGGATAATGTTGTAGGCATTAGAAGGATTAGATATAAATTTATAATAGTTACACTAGTTTTACGACAAGATATTTTGAACATTATTAGTGCCTGTGCACCCCAAGTAGGATTAGAAGAAAATATTAAGTAATAATTTTGAAAAGAAGCGAATGGAAAACTCAAGGTATTCTTGTGGTTGGAGGATATTTATAGGTTGTAGTTTAAATACTCAATGTTAAAGAAGAATGTGGAGGTTATGACAGAATACATGGAGGACAAAGATTTTTATGTAGAAATGAGTTTGGGTAAGTGATTTTGGAGTTTACTATGTCTTATGATCTTGCATTAGCGAATTGAACATGTAGTGACCTTTAGGAGTGGACCAAATTGAAGCCAAATTGACTTTCCTTTTTAGGAGGAACAAGTTAGCAACTTGTATAGATTACAACGCCATTATAATAGAAAGTCTAGCCTCACAGCACGGGCTGATGGTAATGGATCTTTATTTTAGGGGATGTAAGAGTTGTAACATATTAAAAAGAGCCAAAAGCAACATGATTGAACCTAAAAGGAGAAAGACCAATGATTTTTAGAGATAAGTTAAATAAAAGAATGAATATGAGATTTAGAAGTAGAGCCTATATAAATGTTGGACGAAATGACCAAATGCATTAAAAGAGTGGGGAAAGAGGTCTAAGGAGAATCTAGGGGTAAAGTTCAGACCCGCAAAGAAACTTAATGGAGCACTGAGGTTCAAAAGGCTGTTAAAAAGAAGAGACTTTATTAAGAATTGGCAATTGAATAAATTTCAGGTAAACTTTAGAAACCATAGAAGTTCAACAGGAAATCAAGACGAAAATAGGTGAGGGAAAAAAGTATATGTTAGCTATATAATAAGTTAGGTAAAATAGAGTGTGAGGAATATGTCTATAGCACCATGAGGGAGTAAAGTTAGAATGAAGAAATTAAAGATTAAGGATTGGCAACAATACCGAAGAATGATTAATAGTGCGTACTGCTTTCAGTATTCAGTTTTGGCATGATATTTGGTGTGGTGACTGGTGATTCAGCTCTTAGCTCTTGATTTCTAACCATGTTTGATTTGGCTTCCAAGTTCCAATAAGAAGGTTACAGTTCATGATTATTTGGCTTAACAAGGTGATTCAGTATTTTTTCCGTTGACTTCCTTTACTTAAACTCCATTGCTAAAATGATCTGGAATCCCTCCAATTCTGGATTATTCTCAGTCAAATTAGCTTGGAACAAGGACAGATCTCCCCATGTACCTTTTCCTTGGTCTGATTGGTGTTGGTTTAAACATGTTCCCATGAAAATCTCGAGCCTTACATGGAAGATTTTCTATAATGCGCTTCCTTTCGATGCTAATATCAAGAAGCTTGGTATTGAGTTGGCTTCTAAGTGTGTTTGCTGTGGTAATCATGAAGAGGGCACGGATCATGTTTTTGCTACTGGCGGTTTGGCTACCTCCGTTTGGAGCTATGTTGCTCCTATCTTCAACATGAACTACTGGTTTCTAAGTGTGTTTGCTGTGGTAATCATGAAGTGGACATGGATCATGTTTGCTACTGGTGGTCTGTCTACCTCTGTTTGGAGCTATTTTGCTTCTATCTTCAACATGAGCTACATGGTTGGCCACAGGGTTATTGATCTTTTGCGAATCTGGTTTGCCTTTAGTTCTAAAGGATCTCAAATGAATATGCTTTGTGGTGTTCTTCCTTCGATTTTGCAGTGGGAAATTTGGAAAGAATGAAGGCTTTATGAGAATCGTTTTAGATTGATTGACAAGCTTATCATTGATATTAAGGGATGACTCTTTGATATTGCTGGAATTTTAAGAGTGACTAATGCCCCCTCCTTTAATGATACTCTTAGTGTTGCTATTCTTGGGATTCACCCGATATCACCTCAATCCAAGGCTCAACATTGGATTAAGCTTAATACGGATGGCGCTAGTAAGCTTAATGGTGATAGCAGTGGTGGTGGCATTATCAGGGATCATAAGGTTACTTCATTTTTGCTTTTTCCCATTTCTACGGTACTAGTAACAACCTGGTGGCTGAAGCTAGAGCGCTCGTTGATGGGATCAGATACTTGAGAAATTTAGGATTTCGTAACATTGAGACTGAATCAGAATCAAGGACGGTGGTGGAAATGGCTAATGGCAACTTTAGATGTCATTGGTCTATTTCCGTTTGGATTGATAAGGTTGTTGACTTTCAAATTACTCATATATTTAGAGAAGAAAATGCATGTGCAGATTCTCTTGCGAATTTTGCTTGCCAAACTCATAATTACTTCACTTTTTACAGAAGAGAGGAGCTTCCTCAACAGACGAAAGCTGCTCTTCGTATTGACTATAGTGGGTTACGTTATTTTCGGTGTTGATAGTTGGTCTTTTTTAGTAGAAAAGGTGTTTTGTAATGTTTGGTCTATAAAAGCATCCTCATCATGCTTTTCTACATCATGTGTTCTACTAGGGTAAGGCTCATTATGTCCCCCTCCTATGTAACTCTTTCTCATTTCTAATGCACAGGTCGGGGTCTTCGCCTTAACCCCCCTCCCACTGTTGGAGTGCCTCGAAGGCTTTTTGGCCTTAGGGGGACTTCAAAAAAAAAAAAAACTTTCTTTACTTAAAAGTGATGGGAATCGCCTTCCTTCCTTTCCCTCTCCCCTACCACTTTCTTCTATACAACACCCATTCCGCCTCCCTTATCTTCCATCCTCTTTCCCCCATTGTCATTTCCAGGTCATCACACCTATCTCCTTCGTCTTCCTTACATCCCCCCTTTCCTCATTTCTTTCAGCGCAGGAATCCTTCGTTGAGGTAGTTCGATCAACCCCATCTGTTAGTTCTATCTCTCTGAGCAACTTGCATCATGAATCTTCTCTGATGGTGTGCCCGGCAGTGGATTTCTTTCAAATTGAGTCTAAAATGTTCTTGATTTAAGGATTATCAGGCAAATTTAGGAGCAGTTCTAGAATTTCTGAAAGAAGCAAAGGTAAGACAAGTTCTGTGGTCATCAATGATCAAGAACCTAATTGGATTTCGTTATGTTGTCTTGAGGCCTTTGATCTAAAGTATGAAGCAATCTGATCCTTAGAAGACTCCCCATATTAGATGCAATGATATGTCTCCGTGAGGAAACTTCTAGAATGATGATTCTTCTGGCTCCTCCGTTTCCTCCACCTAACCCTCCCCCTGCCACATCTACCCTCTTGTCGTTCATCCTTCCCCATTCCTCGGTCTCAACCCTCACCTTTTCCTCCTCTTTCAACCTCCCATTCTGTTTCATTACCTACTTCTTCTTTTCCCCCCTTCCATCGATCTTTCGTCCGTTTCTTCTTTTGCTTATGTGGTTCGATCGGAAGTTCCTGTTGCGTCTGGTTTTGATCCTGCAAGGCCTGTTCTTACAGCTCAGTTGGCTTGCCACCCTTTGGAGTCATTTCAGATCGAGGCCAAAATGTTCTCTGTAGAAAGATTTTCTGGCAAACATTTATTTAAATCTCATATCTCAGAAAGTAGTTGGGGCAAAATTAGTTCGTTGGTGTTAGAGGATAAAGAAGCTGATTGGGTTTCTTCTTGTTGCCTTGAAGCCTTTGGTCTTAATCTCAAAGCTTACGGTTCGATGAGTTGGAAGAAAGTTTCTAATTCAAGGATATTTATTATTGAAATCAAAGAAAACTATGCAGGAAGGTTTATCCGTTTAGAGCTGATTGCTGGTGATAGATCTAGTAAAATCTTTGTGCCTATGGGAAGAGCGGGTAGCGGGTGGAATATCTTTGGGATGAAGATTTCGAAGAAGGTGATCCGAGCTGGTATAGCGGACAATGTCGATGTTGTAAAGAACCAAAAGTTCGCATCAAGCATGTTGGGTCTTGTCCGGAGATTGTTGTTGATATCAATAATCTTGTTGTTGAAGATAAGTCGAAAAGTGCTTTGATGCTTTCACCAAGGTTTTAAATACTGGAACCGGTCCGACCGGATTGGCGGTATGCAGGTACGGATTGGCGGGACCGGTCGCCGGATTGGCGGGACCGGTCGCCGGATTGGCGGGACCGGTCGCCGGACCGGCAGAACCGGTCACCGGTCCATAACCCGGCGATAAAAAGGCTAGTTTCGCGGGTTGGAACCGGACCGGACCGGCTGGTACGGACCGGAATCGGCCGATCCTTGAAACCATGGCTTTCACCTAACTGTGAAGCCTCTTGGGCTTGTATTTCTTCTTAGATCAGAAAATATTTTAATGATGAATTTGATCTGGAGATCGTCCCACTTTTGAATATGCAGGCCATTCTGTTCGCTCCCAATGACGTATCTACCGACCGGTTGGTGTCTTTGAGATCTTTTCCTCTTAGCTCTAAGTAAGATGTGATTATTAATAATAGATGGGGAGATAATAATATTGTGATCCTTTCCAAGGATTGTAAACGAGGGTGTTTGGATTTACATATTTGGTTTGCTTCCGAACTGCTGGTCAGATGAGGTCTTTAAGTTATTGGAGACCATAGTGTAAAGGATCGGTTGGTCCAACTCGGGATTGGCCAGGGACGAGCCGCGATCCCTAAAAAATTTAAAACCGCATTGACTCGAACTGAGTTCGTGACGGATCGGTCGATCCGTTGGTATTAGCCAGTTTACCTATTTAGTTCCTCTCTTTTTTTGTGCTACAGCAAGAGTAGTTAAGGCATTGGAGAAAGCTCAAAAGGGATTTTTTATGGGAGGGAGGGGTTCATAGGAAGGATCACTTGGTTAAATGGAGTGTTGTCTGTAAAAGTAAAGATGCAGGTGGACTTAACTTGGGTAATATGCAGAATCGCAATTCAGCTTTGCTTGGGAAATGGTTATGGCGGTTTGGCATTGATTCCTAGGCATTATGGTATAAGGTAATTGTAAGCAAGTACGGGACAGGTCATAGCCCTTGGAAGGCCATTTCTGTTATTGCCTCTTCATTTTATCCTCTTATTCATTTTGGGGTTGGTTGGGGTTCGCATGTACGATTTTGGCATGATCTATGGTGGGGTGAGTCTATATTCAGTTTCAGATTTCATAGATTGTATTTGGTGGTGCAGCATAGGGATGCTGTGGTTTCAGATATTCTTTCATGGTCATCTACAGGTTTGGTCTGGAATCTTGCTTTTATGGGGGATCTTAGACCAGGGGAGATGGGTGAGCTATCGATTCTTATTGAATCTCTTAAGCTTTTTTTCATTGCTTCTGAAAGTTTGGATGTCCTAGTTTGGCCCTTCGAATCTAGTAGTGTGTTCTTTACCAAATCATTTTTATGATTCATTGGTAGAGAGAATAATTTCGGTCAAGTCTCATTTTGTCCTTTCAAGTTGTGGAAGGCCAGAGTCCCTCCTAGAGTTAGATTAGTCATGTGGACTGCCATTTTATACCGAATTAACACCTGTGATATGCTTCAAAAGATAAGAGGTAATTTGGCCATCTCTCCACATATCTGCTTTTTGTGCAGGAACCAAGGGGAGTCGGTGGATCATTTGTTTCCTCACTGTTCTGTTGCAAGGGGGGTCTAGATGCATTTTTTGCGGCTCATGGGTATGGATTGGGTGATGCTAGAGAGTATGGTAGCATTGCTGAATCAATGGAGATTTCGTGGGTTGGGACAGAGAGGAAAGCTTTTTTCTAAGTCCCTTTTTTCTTCGATACTTTGGGTGATATGGAGTGAACACAACAGGTGTATTTTTGAGGAGGTTCAGAGACCTGCTCCATCGTTGATTGATTCCATTTTGGGGATGATGGCAGGATGGGAGGCAGTTACGCAGGAATTCCGGGGTATTTCTATGGACTCGATCACTAGATGCTGGTATGATTTATTATTTACTTCGACTGTTCGTCCTATTAAGAATGTGGTTGGAGGGTGTCGGATAGGGGTTTCATCAAGCTTAATTTTGATGGCTCTTCTTTGGGTAATCTAGGAAGATTTGGGTTTGGGGGATTTTCAAGAAGTCTGATGGAGCAATTCTTCATGTCTTTTCCGGCCTTATTGGTGTAGCATATTGAACCACAACAGAGATTAGGGCCTTAATTGTAGGTTTAGGTGAAGCAAGGAAGTTGAAGATGGATCATTTACAGGTTGAGGGAGATGCTTCCTTAGTTATTTCATGGATGTGAGCCACCGGTAGGTTCCATTGGAGGTATGCTCATTTGGTTTGGCTAGCACACCATCTTACATAGAGTATACGGATATCTTTCTCCTATGTTCAGAGATCGGCAAATGCAGAGGCAGATGGTTGGGCCAGACGAGGGGTGGAGAGAGAGTTTTTTGGTGCAGACATACCTAGGGGGATGATTTATTACACGTCTCCTATTGATCCAAGTTAATGAACCAACAATTTAGGTTAGCTTTAGTTGCAAGTAAACAAGTGTTGTTGTACTTCACAAGGTCGAATCCACAGGGATTGACTTATGTAGCAAAAACTGAGATTATCAATGAAAGAACAGCAAAGAGATTTGATTGAAGAAATTCCATATTGTAGTATGGAGCAATGATTATGTAACAAAACAAAAGATTAAGAAAATAAAGAAAAAACACTAAGGCTTCAAGGATCCCTTTAACAATTCACAATATGATTTTTGATCAATTTGTCTCAGTTAGAATCGAATAAAGATTCTATCTAACCGGAAGATCAAACGATGAAATTAATGAAAATGTTTTTAAATAAAAGCATTTGAGTAACCAATGGTTGGAGATAATTATGATCTCCTTGACATGTCACAGGGATTTTTAAAGCATGCAATGTATCCTTAGATCACAATGCATCAAGAAGAATATGTAGACATGAATGGAACTCTAAAAGTAAATTAATCACTTAGTTAAACAAAATTTAAAATAGATACCTCAATGGCTGATTCAAAAACACAACACTTGTGAATCATCAAAGTTCACCTCTAACGTTAGTAAGAAACCTAGCTACTCATTCTCACAACATCCAAATACAAAATGATAAGCTAAACCCAAGAGCAAACTAGAAGAGGAAGACGAAGTAGATGAAGGCTTGATCTCCTCAAAAACCCAAAAACAAAAACTGAACTCCCCCGTTTCGTGCTCCTCCTATGTATATATACCAACACTAAGAAAATCATAACAAGTGGAGAGGAGAAACCACTTTAGGAATTGTTAATTCTCGGTTCAGAATATGCAGTTACTTTCGGCGCCCTTTTTGACCTGGCTAGAGTGTGATTCATGGAATGGCCGTGAAACACATTATTGTAGGTCTGGAAGTCTTCTTTCCAACGCAACAAGCATCACGTTCATCCGATGTCTGACGCAAAAGTTATGCCCACTTGACTAAGCCTGCATCAAGAATTTTCTGCTCAGATTTTGTCTCTAAATTTGCTTTTCAAGATTCTCTTTCTTGATTTGGACTTCCAACGGTTCTGATTTACTAATTCCTCCCAAAGATGTCATCAATCAATCTTATCCCTTGAATTTTCTTGGGTGCTTTCTCTCCACCTAATTGGTAAATTGGTTTTGATTTCTTACACGAGAAAGTACACAAAACACGTATTAGCGATGATGCAAAGTAATCCAGCATATTTGCGTATAAATACACAAATGAATGCTTAAACAATTCAATAATGCTTAGAAAATCTATTTAAATAATTCAATTTTAAGCGATTATCAATGATATAGAGGATTCTGATGGTCAGGAATCTTTTTGTATCATAAATTGTTAACTGTAGTTTCTGTATCTTTCTTTAGCTTTTCGTTAGATCAGATTTCGTGATCCTATTTTGTCCTTGTAACCTATTTGATGACTAGCAAAATACTGTTAATTATAAAACAAAGAATGTCTATAAGATTGCAAGATTTAGAGAAGAAAACAAGGTATCTATATTAAGTTAAATACAGTAGGGGTCAAGACTCGAGAGTCTTATTAAAGTATGAAGGGATTAAAGAATAGTGGAGAGAATTTATCGAATGATGTAGGTATGAAAAGCTCTAGATTAGGCGAAGATTTGAGCATTGAGGGGACAAGAGAATACTATTTTGTTTTGTACAATTATGGTTATTGAAGTGTTTAAGTTAATGGGAGAAATTAGTGTATTTTGGTTGGCCAAATTATTTGTAAGAATTTTGAGTACTAGGAGGAGAAGCATTGTAGTACCTATTATATAAGAACAAAGGTGACAATCTAGAATTGTACTAGTTGTTGTGGAATTAAGCTTATGAATCACATTGTGAAATTTGGAAAAGAGTGACGGAGTAAAGATTAAGAAATATAACTTGTCTCAAAAAATCAATTTGGTTTTGTGCTAGGAAGGTCTGTCTTTGAGGTTGTCTTTTTTACTTAGACAAGTATTGGAGAAGTTAGAGAGAAAAGAGAACCTTCTTTTGGTTTTCATTAATCTTGAGAAAGCATATGATAGAGGACCTAAGGATTTAATTTGGTGTGTTTTAGGCAAGAACGGAGTACCTGATAGTATTAAGAATGTGTTTAAAGGAGCAATAATTAGGGTGAAGAATAACTGGCAATGAGACAAATGAGTTTCCAGTAATGATAGGTTTGCATCAGGGATTTTTTATTTTATTTTTTTTGATCAGGTATTAGCTATAAGTTATTATTTTTCTGCTTTGATTATGTATGAATTGGCAACTTATATTCAAGACAAGGTGCCTAGGTGTGTTTTATTTGCAAATAATGTGGTTTGATGGACCAACGAGGGAGGGAGGGAGGGAGGGAGGGAGGGAATCAAAAAATTCCAAAATAAGTTGAATTAAGCATGGGTATATGGAGTATAATTATAGAACAAACAATAGTAGGGGTAAAGCAATGGTAAGAATTGATAACTAAGTAATTCCAAAAGTAACCATTCCCATTATCTTGGATCAATTATTAATAAAGAGGGGGATATTGGTGAAGATGTTGCATATGTTGCACACATAATTAGAGCCGAATTGCTTGAGTGAAAAGGTGCTTTTAGAGTGTTATATATATTTAATAAAAAAGTGGAGGTTACAGCAAGAAAAAACTGAAACAAAAACGAAGCAGAAACAAAAAAGTAACCAATACAACAACTGGAGCAAAGCTGATCCTAAAAACACTCAAAAATTCAGTCAAGAACTCTCCAATGTCTAGAGGCATGCCACGGTAGCCCGACATCTCAGGAAATCTGTCCACGCCACCTCTCTGAACTCTGGAAGAATGCTCAACCAAGAAGCAACCGTGCTCAAAATGGAATCGATCGTAGCTTCTATCCCCTTAATTTTCCCTTCAAAAATCCTTCTATTTTTCTCCCACCAAATCCCCCAAAGAACGGCAAAATAAACAACTCTGTACATGATCTGGCCTTTCTTCCCTAAAGCAGGAAACTCCCACTGGGTCATAAGGTCTCTAACGGTGCTCGGACCGACCCAGACAATACCAATAGATGATAGAACTATTAGGCCAGCTATGATTCTCTAAGATTATTGCTTTGGACAAAACTATCGAGTGTCCGATGTTTGATCATTTATCGTAAGTCTCCGCCATTCGAACATAGTACAATCCAATCGTTGTTTTGCTTCTAGCCTCTTTTCGTTTAAGGTGTATGGAGTAAAATGTTGCGCAACAAAGAAGAAACATTTTCATAGGATGTGTATTGTGATGAATGTTGTGCTAATGTTGATTAGTTTTCTATAGCTTTATGTTGTACTATGGCTTTGTAATGTGGAAATATTTAATACTCTTGAATTTTTCTCTGGTAAATATGCTAACTTGTAAACTATGTTACATGGTTGCTTCTATTTACCCCAAAGTATCTGTGTCGATAGGACATGACACAACATGGATATGGATATGGGAATCGTGTTGAACCCTTCTTAGTTGTGTCCATTTTTTTTTCTTTCAAATTTAACAGATGTCTATTTTAAACAAATGCCTCTTCTATCTTTATTATATACTAAACTTTTTGAGTTTTAAATGATATATTGTGTATAGGTAGTACCATATTTTAATATTATTTCGCCTAATATGTTCAAAATATAAAGTATATGAGATAAATTCCCCTATCTCATGCTAAGAAAATTAGGCGAGTTTCACACTTAGACACACCGGCAACACATTCGAGTCCATAAACGTAGCTTGTATTTGTAAGGTGAAAATGGGTTAACTGAAGGATACAAATTGTGTTTGCCTTGGTGAAATTATGGAAACTTGCCATTAAATGGTGGTCTAGGGCCGGTTGTGTGCAAGACAATGATTTGCAGGTGGGAAGATGGCATGAAGAAACCTACTACGAGATGAAAACTCTGGTGTGGAATTTTTGTTACTGGCCGATTTCCAACTGAGGCTTCATCTTTGGTTTCTATACTAAAACATCGTGATTACTTTGTTCAAGATTATATCAAAAACATCCTGCTATGATATGATGAAGATGTAGAATATAAGGCACTTTGCAGCACATTGTAACTCTAAGCTAAGTTACAGATTCATAATGAGATGGCTAAGATCCAAGTGTATAGTGATGAGTTTTAATTTCGCATCTTAAGTTGAGGGTCTAAAAGCATGATTTGTAGCATGCAATGGCATCTACCATAGAAAATGTGTTATGATGAGAATTAATTGTTGTGATTAGTTGGCAAGGGTTTGCTAGGGACCTAGCAATTGGGTCTTAAAAGAATTACCAATAGATTACTTGCAATTAAATTTGTTTGACGAGAAATCATTAGCATTTTTAGTACTTATGCACACCAAGTCGGGTTAGAAAAGAAACATTAGAAGCAGTTTTGGGAGGACATTAACGGATCAATTTAAGATATTCCTGATGGAGAGAGGATATTTATAGTTGTATGTTTGAAAGGTCGTGTAGGGGAAGATAGTGCAGGCCATGATAAAGTACATGGAGGGCGATGCTATGAGTTAGAAATGTGGTATAGGAAACAGTTCTTATTAAGAACTCATATTTCCAAAAAAGAGGTGACCACTTGTTTGAAGAGTGGACCAAACTGGTTGAATATTTCCTTAGAAGGAAAAGTTTGGTCCATGAGAGAGTCTGACCAAGCGAAATGGTTCTATGGTGATGGATATTTGCACCAAGTGATAGAAGGGATAACAAAGTTGAATTTTAAAGGAGAAATTGGTTGTGTTTAAAGATAATTTGGTAAAGGAGGCAACATGGGATTGTGGAGTAGAGCTTACACAATGTGGGAGGCCATTACGAATTGTATTATAAAGACTGAAAGGAATTCATTAGAGAGAGGAGGCACTTTTTTAAAGCTTAGCAAAGAAGTGAAAGCTGTAGAAATTTCAAATTATGTAAGAGTACAAACATAGAAACCAAGAAACTGACAAGTGAGGCTAAACAGTAAGGGAACATAATGAGAAATACCTTTATAAACTGATGTGAATCAAGGGGCAGAATAGCAAGTAGGAACTAAAAGAAAAACACTATAGATTTCTGTTATAGAAATAACCTTTCAACTTCCCACACACTACGTCAAATTTGGGAAAAATGGGGAAATGCCTTATCCAAAGATACTGGCTTGTTAAAAAAGTACAGGAATAGAGTTCCTTTGGCACTAAGATGCTGTGTACAAATGTTGGACTAGCCACAACAAGTATCCGACCTTGAGAACTCTTCTAATTCTTTATTGAAAATGGAGAACAATTGCTGTTCCAAAGAAGTAAACAGATCCTTGCGTGCAAATCATAGTGACGAACGGATTGGAAAGTCTTGAAGATTCAAGCTTTAACATGGAGCCTTTCCAATCTCTTAAAGCATACTGGAAGAGAGCATTGCAGTTTTCGTCAGGGCATTTCTCTATCTCAAAGGAAGTACGTGCTTGAGGTTGCTTGTTTTCATCAGAGTATGGGATTGAAGTTGCTCGTTTTCGTCAGGACCTTTCTCTATCTCAAAGGAAGTACGTGCTTGATCTTCTATCTAAGACTGGTTTATTAGGTGCTCGGCCTGTTGATATTCCCTTGGACTCCACTGTTAAACTTGACAGTGAGCAAGGAGAATTGTTTGTTGACGTAGCTCGATATAGACCCCTAGTTGGGAGATTAATTTATCTTACTGTTTTTCATCCTGAAAATACTTATGCCGTTGGTGTGGCTAGTCAGTGTATGCATACTCCTCGTCAACCTCATTTTGATGCTGGTTGTCGTATCTTGCACTATCTTAAGGGTGCTCATGGGCGAGGATTGCTATACTGATCATCTGCTTCCCTGACTGTAACAGGTTTTAGTGATGCTGACTGGCTTGGTAGTCATTCTGATAGGTGGTCTACCTCTAGCTATTGTCCTTTGTTGGGGGTAATCTTGTTACTTGGTACAGTAAAAAGCAGAATGTTGTTTCCCGCTCTAGTGCTGAAGCAGAGTATAGAGCTATGGTTCATACTGTTTCAGAGATGTTATGGGTTTGTTCTTTCCTTCAAGATCTTGGTGTTGATGTTCCTACTCCTATGCAGATGCATTGTGACAATCAAGCCGCAATTTTTATTGGTAACAATCCCATGGTCCATGAACGCACAAAACATTATAGAGGTTGATTGTCATTTATTTGTGATTTACTGATAAGGAAACAGATTGTAACTCCTTATGTTTGCTCGGATGATCGGCTAGGTGATATTCTTATCAAGGCATTAGCTTGTGCTTCTTTTCAGTGGTTGTGTTTCAAGCTGGGCATATTTGATCTGTATGCTCCAGCTTGAGGGGGGGACGTGTCAGAGTTGTATTATTATTTGGATTATTTTCTGTTATGGTCCAAGGGTATTTTTGTACTTTCTCATCTTTAGTATAAATATGAGTTAAGGTGAAGGGGCTGATTAAGTTGCCTAAACCTATTCTCTAATTTATTTCTCTCTCCTCCTTCCTTCTTCTTCTCCTTCTCTAACCCTAACTCTTCAATATTTTCACTTTAACTAATGACAATAATCTTTGTAACATGCAGCCGATATTTAGTCCTTCTGTTTTAGCTGAGATGATGAGACCTGATGGTTCGTCTACAATTTCTGTATTAACTGGTGAAACTTTATCTGCTGATCTGGCTCATGAACTGATGGGTATTCAGGTAAGTGTAAAATAAAACTTGCATATGCTACTTTAACCGATAACGTACAAAGGAGAAACTGTAGTTAAATTTGACTTCTCTTTGTGGGTTATCTTTTCTGTAGTGCTGCAAGCATGTTTTTGAAATTTTTAGATTGAACTTACCTTATAGATTTATCCTTCTTCGGTGTCGCTGCGAGGAACCGTTCTAGCTTGCTGTTTTCCTGGCATCCATTTGTCATGTTTTGCTGGTGGTATCAGAGGGAGTTCATGATATTAACATGTGGCATCTAATGTTGACGGTATTCCCTTCTTGACTACTTCTTGCCATAGGTTTAATGTTTTCCTGTAGAAGTTCATATGATAAAAAAACTAACAATGGTTTCCCATTAAAGAAGCAGAGTAGATGTGTCAGTATTTTGTTATGCCTGTTATGCTGTTACCTGGGTCATTATTTTATTTTAATTAATATCTGTGTCCAATATCCTGAAGTATCAGTTTGATGTAAACTTAATTACACCAATGGTTCAAAATATTGCTTCCTCTGATTTCTATGTGGTTCCTACAGTGGATGTTCTTACACTTGAACTGATTAGCATCATTTGATAGTTGTTTCTTATATTGAATTTTTTGGAGCTATGACTCACTTCTCTTCTAGTACCTCCTTTTTCTGTGCCTTCTGCTCTCTTATATATTTGCAACTGTCAATGCATTACCTCTGCTGATCAGTTTCCTCTAGTTCATCTGTGTCAATAGCTCCATTGGCCCAATGGTCAATCCCTACGAGGTTTTTGGGCTAGGTCTCAATTCAACTGGCTGAACCGGTCAGTTTGGTCCAACTTTCAGAACACTGTTCTCATCAATGCCTAGATCAAATTAGTTAATATTATATTAGATTACTTGAAATTAGGATGGGAAGATATGATATTCGATTGCATTGTGTTGCTATTTTTAGATTACCTTCATCATTATACAAATTGTATTAAGTTTCAGTTAAGTAATTTAATTTCATAACTTAAGTCTGGTGTCAGAGAGGGTATATCTGACCTTTCCCTGACTGTGATTTCTAATTGATATTATTTTTCTGGTGGGTGCTGCTGCTCACTAGGCCTGGACCCCACTTTTTTCCCTTCTTCCATTATTTCCTGTTAAGACGTTGACTCATCTGCAACCATCATAATCACTCTTATTTCTGTGGAGAGGACTGACAACTACCTCAGATCTACACAGCTATCATGAGGCAATACCACGGTCCATCATTATTGTCGAAGATGTTACTCATGGCCATCATGTGATAATTGTTTGGTCTACGTAACCATCTGTAGATTTACAAAGCTTTTACTGGAAAATGGCCAGATGGTGCCTGCACAAAACATTAAATGTTGGACGTCATGATAGCAATCACCCAGTCGTTACTAGTCAAGTCCATCACCAACAGCCATGGTCTAATGCCACCGTTGGTGCATAATGTCAGCAGCTGATTTCTGTGTATGTTCATTGATGCTGATTTGCATGTTTACTGCTAGCAAGCCACCATCATTTGCCGCTACTGATACTATCATCCGCTGTTGCATGCAATCACTCAACTTTAGAGTTTTGAGATAAACTTTCTTTCATCTGGTTCATATAGAAAGAGATGAAATACAGGCCTTTCTCCAGGCTCTATTTGTGTCTTATAGAAAGTGACCCACCAACCCCATCTATTAGACCATAGAGAAAGAGTCGTCATGGTTCAAAATATCGTGTTGAGGTACAGTATTGATCCTCCAAAAAATGGAAATTTATCGAGATCAGTGTTTTAAATGGCGTTTTTGTTGGGAAAAAAGAAAGATAATTGTTAGCTAAGAAACAGAATTTTAAACAGGCTCAGTATAATTCCCAAAACAGAAAAATAACACCAGATTTTTTAGCGTGGAAAACCCTCCAAGGTGGAGGTAAAAACCACAGGACCCGTAGGCCTCTTAGAAAACTTCCACTATGACAAATAATGGGATTACAAACATCACCAGTAGGTGGATCAGTCACTCAATACAAACTTGTATAACTTCAAGTTGTGGATAAACTCCTCACAAATTGGCTCTCACAATTTTCTCTTTCAGACTCTCTTTTTGAGGCTCTCTTTCTTTCTCTTCTTCTCTCTCAAGTGAGTTGTTTGGTGGAGAAATGATCTCCTCAATTTGTAGAGGAGATGTTCCTTCAATAAGCAAAAACCGTGTGTTGATATAAAACAGACGGTTTGGAGAATTCTAGAAGACACACGGTTTTGTCTTCCCCATTCAATCGGTCAATTGGTTTGTCTCCCAATTTGGGAGTGACCGAATTCCAACAACACCTCAAGGCATGGCATTAGAAAAAGGCCTTGAGGCGCTTACAAAAAGTGTGGGGCGCTTGCGTAGCGTACGCCTCATTATATAAGGCGTATAAAAAGGTGTACGCTTTACGCTATTTTAACGCCTCATATACGAGGCGTGCGCACACTACACGTGCATGTTTAAAAAAAAGAACAGGGTTAAGTTTTCTTTGGTTAGGTTGTTTTATTTAAAATACAAAAGAGAAGGTCAGTCGATTAAAAGAAAAATCTAGAGTCTCTGAAAATCTAGAGAATGAAGATCAAGAACAAATCTAAAGTGAAGTCAAGAACATCATTCGATTAAATATCTCTAGTCTCTGAAATCTGGAGAATGAAGATCTAGGACAAACCTAATAAAGTAAAGATCAAGGCTGCCCAAAACAGCTATGTTTTTATTTTTTATTTCAAATCGGCAAATCTCTCGTCTGTCTCTCTGTTCTTCTTCCGAAATCGGCTGAAGCTCTCTCTCTCTCTCTCTCTCTCTCTGTAGGGTTTACATAGGCACCCTTTTTCCTGTCTTTCTTCTCCTTTTTCCTTTTTCTTTTTTCTTCCTTTTTCTTCCCCCCCCTCCCCTCCCTTAAATCTCTGTTTTCCTTCTTCGATTGATAGGTCTTTTGCAGACCAAGGCCTCTTTGATCGATAGGCCTGTTTTTTTTCTTTCCAGAAATCTCTATTTTTAAATTATTTGTGCCTTTTTGGAGATCAAGGCCTCTTTAATTAGTAGGCCTTTTTTTCACCAGAAATCCCTGTTTTTCAGTTATTTCTGTTTTTACTTAAATTTAATCAGGTGTTCTCAGTCATTGTTATTATGTTTATTTGACCTGGTATGTTGATTGCGAAATATTTTGATAACTAATTTGTTCTATTATTTTATTTTATTAGTTTCCCTATGTTATTTTAGTCACACATGCATTTTATACTGAATCTATTTGTTTGCTTGTTAATTCGTATGATTCCTAATTTCTCTCAGTTAGAATTTTATTTTTTGCAGCATTGCAGTTTCTTATTTAGTGTTTTGAGTAATTTATCACCTTATTTTCACTGAACAATG
>JAUPMG010263973.1:0-20151 GCA_031762675.1 Pachysandra terminalis
CTCTTCCTCAAAAGGTCTTTCCACCCACGAAGATTGCGAGTCCGAAAGCTTCCTCCCACCTAGGTTGGAAACGTCGAACACATACTCCTGATCAGACCGATACAAGTTAGAATAGAAGTGAGAGATCTCCTCGACTATCCTGTCAATATCCTCGACCTCCTCTCCTGAAATCTGAAGGCCCACTCGAAAATTGCTTTTCGCTCTCCCATTCGCTATCTTGTGGAAAAATCGAGTATTGGCATCCCCCTCCTTGAGCCAGGTCACCCTTGATTTCTGTCTCCAACTAATCTCCTCCTGTCTAAGGGCAATCTCTAGATTTTCTTTGGCCTCTTTCCTTTCGTCAAACTCCTCCCTAGAGATCAATCTATTTTGCTCTTCAGCATCAATTCGGTTGATGGTATCTGACAGAACCTGCTTCCTAGAATCAAGATGGCCGAAAACCAGTTTATTCCATTCTCTAATCTTGATCTTGACTTGCTTCAGTGATTGCATAAACTGATGCCCTTTCCAATCCCGATCCTTGAGTATCCTATTACCCCACCATTCTCTAACCCTCCCTTTAAAATGAGGATCCGTGAGCCACATGTTTTCGAACCTAAACGGGGTCGCGCCACGAATAAACATTTCAGTGGCAAGAAGAATAGGACAATGATCAGAGACCGATCGCCCCAAGACAGACTGGGAAGCCGAGGAGTAATGGTCATCCCAACAAGGAGAAACCAAGCACCTGTCCAACCTACACCACAAAACGTTCGCCTGACAGTTGGACCAAGTAAACCGCCCCCCATTCAGAGGATAGTCCAGAAGACCAAGAGCACGGATCAGATTCGAGAATGTCCGCATGCTGCTAACTATGCCACCTCCTCTGCTTCTCTCCTCCACAGATCTAACCACGTTAAAATCACCAATCAAGCACCACGGGCCGACCCAGGAATCTCTGATACCCTTAATCTCATCCCAAAACCCCGACCGAAGCCTCCTACGATTGGGGCCGTAAACCCCAGATAAGACCCACTCGAACTGGTCAACAGCATCAATAAACTTGATAGAAACAGAAAATCTATCCGTCCTAAGGATCTCCCCGGAAACGAACTCTGTGTCCCACATAATCAAGATGCCCCCGGAGGCTCCTACAGAAGGAATAATCGCCCAATCCAAATCCCTGCCCGACCAAATCTTCCTCACCAAACTAGCGCTCACCCTCTCCTTTTTAATTTCCTGAAGAACAACGATGACTGGCTTAGTTTTAGCACATAACTCACGAACGGCTTGCCTCTTGTGGGCCTTTCCTAACCCCCTGATATTCCAACTGACGATCTTCATCGACAACTATTTTCCTTTCGCTCCCTTACTCTCCTCCTAGAATACTGTAGGCACAACGACGTGTTCCTAGCCCTTAGGGAACACCCGAGAGGAAAACCAAATCTAGACCTCCTAAACTGTTTCACGACCGACTCCAAGGGTAAAGGATTTCCATCCAAATCCGACACGGACACCCTGAATAGTCTAGCAATATCCTCGACCCCCACCCACTCATCCAAAGTTCCAGAATTCTGCTCGTTACTACCACTCTCAAGCCGCTCCAATCTCTGAGGATCAAAAGAAGAAGCGCTCCCCTCAGAGAACACATAAGGGACGTCACCCACTGTAGAGCACATGATTGCCGATCGGCCAGAGGATCTATAGGCCGTAACGGGCAATGATTCACAGTAAGCCTCGGCTTCCAACCCAACGATCGGAGGCAAAAAATCGACTATCTGTTCAGCGCCCACACCTGAAACCGAGGGAAGAAAAACAAGGATAGAATTAGGAATAATAAAACACGAGGAGAGGCTGATGGATACCGGACACAAAGGGCCGCCCAGCTGGATCTTGAACGCTGTCTGAAAAGACACAGGATCCGACACAGAGGAGTGAGAGGTGAAGTGCTGAAATCGCCCCAAATAAGGCTTAAAGTGGAGAGAAGAGTGAGGAAGATCAACCAAACCGCCGAACAAACGAGAACCGAAGCCGTCAATAATCGATACACCCTTCCTATCCAGCTTAAAATTCGAGTCCAACTGAGAACCGTCCGAGGAAAGAGCAATCGCCGAGCCAATCAATTCCGACGATACAAACAGGCCCATATCCGGAAGCTGAGAGTGCGCCGGGGCAGAAACTTCTAATCCAACAACGGAGGGCGAAGAATGAGAAAGAGCAAGGGAAACCGATACGAGAGATCGCAGGCATGAAACCTCTGAAACCAGCTCGCTCAACACCTCCAACAGCACCGAGAGAGGGGCACCCGACTTGGGAGTTGGCGAAGCTCCGGCAGTCGACCCAACACGAACATCGCACTCCGACGAAGGACCAACCATCTCGGCCCTAGAATCAGCCAACCCCGGCAACCCGGACAGCGAACCGAGTACAGCAGAAGGCTGCACAACCCTATCAGACTGAAGAACTGGAGAAGAAAGGTCTGCCAGAGGCACGGCCCAAGGAAAGAAGTCCACTTTCCAAAGTTCGGGCCTTAAGGGGCCCAAGTCAAGATGAGCGTCAGAATCAACTTGCACCTGAAGACCACAGCCCAGGGGAGCCGAGTCCTTAGAAGTCACCAAAGAGATCTGGGCCGGTCCAACAGCAAAAGCTTCGAGGTCGACCGGTCCACAAGAAGGCCCAGGGACGACCGTCCTAACCAATTCAGCAACATCCACGTTGTCTCTGCCACCGTTGACTCCTGCCGCCACAGCTTCTGATAAGTCTGCAATTCTGAATGGAAGCATACTTATATCCTTTTGGTAACTGATACTGACGGTGCAGGGATCAAGACTGACTTCCGAACCTAACCCCATTGTACCATCGGGGGAAATTTGAAAATTTGAGGACCCACAGGAGGACCGACCGGACCCGTTCGACCCGTCATCTTCTCTACCCGCCATAAATCCAAATGAGACTTCCATGAGCTGGTCAGACGACAATAATTTGATGTTCTGGTAAAGATCAGCAGGGAGAACTTCGATAATGGAATCACAGGAGAAGCCACCGCAATCAATCGAGATCGAGCGCGGGATTCGACAAACATTTCGCTCCGCGACTGAAAGCAAAACAGCACCTGCCAATCGGCCGAGGTCGAACGGCACACCCACCCCCTTCAGGCCGCCACAAATTTGACCGACACTGATAAACGATTTCATATCCCAACAGGAAAGAGGAAAGCCCAGAATCGCAATCCAAGTATCATGATCACGACAAAGACCAGCCCTACCGGCGAAAGTAGGGTACCATTCCTGGAAAGACAAATTCCCCAGACCAGAAAAACTCTTCGTAGAGAGCAGACACGAGGCCACCTCAGAAGAAGGAGCGAAAATAGCCGCATCCACCTCGGACACCGGAAGGAATCTAAGGGCGTGCCCAACCGCCTTCGATAACAGCACACTCGTCTCAGACCAGTTGACAGGCACCTTTGAAGAACAAATTACCGGAAATCTCCATATTTCTTTCCTCTGGATATCACCCTGATCACAACTAATGATTGGAACGTGTCCAGAATCAACCACAGCTACCCCAGAGGTATTAAAGGATAAGAAATCTTCCAACGTCGATTGCGGGGTTGAAGATGGGGAACCGGTGACAGCCACCACAGGGGAGGCGGGATCGCTGCGCCAATCCTCCCCCACAGAACTTCCTCCCACTGCTCTAAAGTAGTACCACCCAGAATTACCCTGAGATTTAGGAATAAATATAGATTTTAACTTGCCAGATGAATTCCTCACGGAAATCTTGAGATAAAGTCCTCTGTTTTGATTGATTTCTGCAAATCCCTCCCAAGGGCCCAAACGCACAGCACCCAACTCCGGAATGGCATCAACAGCTGAATCAACCCTCGATAAAATACTTCTCAGCCATCTGACTCCTTCCCCACTGAACGACAAAGAGCAGCTCCGACCCCGGCTCTTTTCCGTTATACGAAGAGAACGAAAAACGCCGTTGGAGAAGCCTTCGAACTCAAAGCATTTTTTTTGAATCTGTAAGAGCTCCCGCGCGATCCGCGAGGTAGACCGGCGAGGCTTCCTACTAGCCGGCAACCATCCATCACCGTCTGCGCCACCATTCTTCAGCAAAGCATCACGATACGAAAGTTTTGGAGCCCCATTATTCTCTACAGCACCTGCCACCTTCTCCCTAACCACCCATTTTTTTCCGACCACCTTCTCCGATATCACCAATCATATTTAATTTAATCCCATTTCAACTATTGTAGCTTCAAAAAGTGTCTTTTCAACTATTGTGGCTTCAAAAAGTGTCTATATCAGCTGCAACCCATGCAATAGATTCAACAAGAAAGGAACAAGGAAACACAAACTGCAAGACTGGGATAACAACGTATAAATATTAATATTAATGAGATCACGCAGCATAGAATTTTTATCCATTAGACAAGGGAATACAAATATCTGTTACCTCTGGCTATAACCTTATTTCCAGAATGAAGGCCAAGAACTCAAGATCCAAACAGTGCAAGGGTACTCTGTGATAAACATATATATTTCAACACTAATGTTTATATATTTCACCAGATATAGAAAAAAACACCAAAATGGATAGAGAACAGGATATCTAATGAGTCATATACCTATTAACAACACTGCATTGGATAATACAATGGAATAACTAATAATTCAAATCTATACAGGTGTGTCAAGCTCATCACCATCGTATGCCTTATCCCAACTAGTTGGAGTCGGCAACAAGGATCCTATTCCTTCATCCCAATCTATCAAAAACCATATCTTCAGTCAAATTACAAGTATGCAAATCGTTTTTGATCAACTCCATCCAGGGTTCTTTTGGGTCGTCCTCTCCCCCTCTTAGAAACTTCAATGATTTCTCTCTCACAGCGGCTTCCGTAGGCCTTCACTTTACATGCCCAAAACTATCTTAACCTACTTTCCTTAATCTTATCTCCTAATTGAGCCACACCCAAACAAGCTCGAATATGTTCATTCTTCACCTCATCTTTCCTAGTCTTCCCACAAATCCATCTCAACATTCTCATCTCAGCAAAGTTAATTCTATGCATAGTTGCTTCATTTTTGCCCAACATTCTGATCCATACATCATAGCAAGCTTAATGGCTGTCCTATAAAATTCTTCTTTTAATTTGAGTGGAACACATTGATCGCATAGCACTCTTGAAGCACTTCTCCACAGTAGCCATCTACCTCTAATTCTATGAACAACATCCTCATCAATATTTCCCTCTTTATGTATAATTGATCCTAGCTATCGAAATTGATTGCTTTTAGGAATCGTTTGATTTTCAATTCTTACTATTGCTTCACTTCTACTATTGTTTGTGCCAAAGTTACATTCCATGTACCTTTCCAAAAAAAGTTACATTCCATGTACTCGGCCTTGTTCGACTTATCCTAGAACCTTTTAATTCCAAGGTCTCCCTTCATACCTCTAATTTTTCATTTACTCCCTCTCTAGTTTGGTTTACTAAAGCTACATCATCTGCAAAAAGCATACAAGGCACCTCCTCTTGAATACGAGTAGTTAATTCATCCATAATTAAAGCAAAAAAGATAGGGACTCATAGCTGAACCTTGATGTAAACCTACCTTTACTGGAAACTCATTAGTCTCGATGCCTACAGCTCTCTCTCCCGAGTTACCACTCCTTCATACATGTCTTTAATAATTTCGATATATCGAATTGGTACCCGTTTCCTGCTCAAAACCCACCAAATTAAATCTCAATGGACTCTATCATATGCTTTCTCTAGATCAATAAAAATCATGTGAAGTTATCTCCTCCTCTCCAAACTTCTCCATTAATTGTCTAGGTAAAAAGATAGTCTCGATGGTAGACTTCCTTGGCAAAAAGCCAAATTGATTTTCAGACACCTAGGCTATTCTTCTTAACCTTTGCTCCATTACTCTTTCCCATAATTTCATGGTACAATTCTGAATATCCCTTTATTCTCTTATATATATATATATATAGGCACTATCTTGCTCTTCCTCCAAGAATCTAGAATTTTCTAGTACTTAAAATTCCATCAAATAATTTGGTCAACCATAGTATACCGATCTCTCCCATGCACTTCTACTGGAAAGGAATTTAAGTCATAACTTATTCACTTTTTCTCTGATTGGCAATAGATGTCTTCATTGAGGAAAGAAGAAAAACAAGGGAGTATCATTCCCAAATCATACAAGATGTGTCTAGCACTTCCTTTTCCAAGTAACTCTGCTTTTCATTACCATTAACGTAAATGGAGAAGAAAAGTAGAGAAAATGAAGGAGAAAATTGAGAAAACGAAAAGAAGAAGGTAATATAAGGCCAACGAAAATACGGATAAAAAAATAACACCCCCCACAACAAGCCAGACAAGACACAACAAAAATAATTATAATGGTAAGCTATTTAAACAATGAAAAGAATTTGCACCCAAAAAAAAGGAAAAGAAATTTTGAAGAGGCAAGATACAACACCTTTTCCAATTGGAAAGAACTCGATCACAATTTCCAATGAAGAAAGCCAATAAAGCTCCAGTAAATTTTTGTCATCTTTGATTCAGATATTGTCTAACTCAAATATATTATTGCCATTCAACCAAATAACACCTATAGCTACACTTTGCTCTTATACCTGAATAGGTTATGAATTATGATGTCAATATGGAAAAATGAACCCAACTCTTCATGTAGCAATCCATTTCGACTCTGTACTCAATATATAAAAGGACCATCTTTATAAACTTAAGCTTGTTATAGGAACTACTCGAAAATCTTTCTCATCTCAAATAAGCCAATAACTTTCTCACTTCTAAGCATGGTGTTTAAACTCGGACTCGGATCGGGTATCGTCCCAGTCTGATCCCGAGTTGGATCGCCGTTCCAACTCGGTTTTGGATCTGGTATCGTCTCGATCCGAGTTGGATCATTCTGGATCGGACGATCCAACTCCCCGATATCGATACAACTCATCCGAATCACCCGAGTTGTATCGGTATCAGACCAAGTCGAAGCATTTAGGGGTCTTAAGGGATCGGCTTCGACTCGGGGATCGAACGATCCTTTACACTATGCTTCTAAAGTTACTTTAGGCTTCTTAGGCTTTACTCCATCACTTCACTCATTTAACCTTGGTGCCCTACGAATCCATGCAAACCACGGATTATCGAGAGAGAGAGAGAGAGAGAGAGAGAGAGAGAGAGAGAGAGGAGGAGGAGAAGAAGCAACCATCATGAATAAAGTGAGCTTCTAAGAATCTATCAACCTCTACAAAGATGGAACTCTAAATCATGGTGTTTAAACTCGGACTCGGATCGGGTATCGTCTCGGTCCGATCCCGAGATCCAACTCGGTTTCGGATCGGGTATCGTCCCGGTCCGAACAACAAATTTTTTTTTTTGGTTGGATCGGACGATCCAACTTGCCGATACCGATACAACTTGTCCAGATCGCCCAAGTTGTATCGGTATCGGACCGAGTCAAAGGATTTAGGGGTCTCAAGGGATAGGCTATGACTCGGGAATTGGACGATCCTTTACACTATGCTCTAAATTACCTGGGGAAAACTAAACCGAGATTCCATAAATATTTTGATCTACGTTGCATCCAAGACAAGCAAATTAATGTGTTTTGACGTTTACCCAAGGTCTGACAAGCATGACAATACTCGATGAATTCAACCTGCCTGGCTTAAATGGCTAATTACACTGCTCTTGGACCATAGCTATGATACTGTTCCTCCTTAAGTTCCCTCTAATGCCTCCATCAAAATCATATGTCAATGAAGTAACAAGTCGATATGCAAAACCTCGCGTGATAACCCAATCAGCAAAGCCAAGTATCATGCAGTAGACACCAATGGCATATTGATAGATAGATACACATATACAAGGTTTAAAGTATTGGTTTTATATCGGGTATCCACCTTTCCAAAACCAATACGTATCGGTCTATATGTATTGAGTATCGACAGATAACATTAAAAGGACAAGACAACTTGACAGGTACCAGCAAATACAACTCAGCCAATATGTAAGGACAACTCTGTCGATACTTAAAACCTTGGACATAAACACACAGACACACACACATATATATACATACTTTTGGTCTACACTGGTGAATGGAAAGAGAGAGAGGAGGGGTACCAATAGGATACAAAAATGAATCTCCTCCTAGTCGCTTAATTGTATATTAAAAACAATGGAGCTATAATCATTAAGGCAAGTCACTGTTTCTTTTTCTTTTTTTCCCTTCTTTTCTTTTTTGAACTAGAAGATCATTTAATTTCAATAAGATATCAGAAATACAGAACTACTAATCATTCAACTTTCGCTTTGGTAGACTCCTGAAGTATCCCTAACAACCCCCAGCCCCAGGTTCCTACTAATTAAGAGAAACAATTCAGAAAACTCACCTCGAAATACCCTAGAATTGTTAAAGACTAACCAACCTGCATTTCAAGACCCTAGATCAACAAGGCCCCAGTAAAGGAACCCACAAGCAAGAACCTTACAGGTACAGATGGGCCAGCAGTCAATATTGATCGTTCTCAAATCCTTCAAGATTCTGAACTTGCATATTCTGCTACTCATCATTGCCAGGAGTTCTAAGGCTACAGTACCTACTAATAAACCGTACATCTTCAATGGTGTCACAAGTAATTTATGCAATCTAGCATTACCTTTGCTCTGAATAGATTACAAAAACTTCATATTATTTGAAATCTTTCTTTCTTTGAAATGGAAGACCACACAACCTCAACCAATCAACCACCCACGCCCAAAGTGAATAAAAAGGCTAGACTCATTCTTACCCCAAATTTAAGTGCAAGAACCCCATCCACTCGCATCTGAGTCCCATGAACTCTAATGCCCCTAACCTACATGCATTATATTCTGAGGAATTCCATTTCAAGGCATCATAGTTACATTTCACAGTTAGAAATAATAGATCGTATTGCAATCATAGACCATGAATTGAAATTATAAACAACAAGAAAAGGAGCAGAAAGCAAATAAGAATACAGTATGAGGAAAAAAATCAACTCAGCGGAACATGAGTAGCATTTCTGTTTTATAATGATCCAACACTAAAATACATGCAAACCCAAAAGAATTACCTTCGGGGCGAGGTTGATCTTGATCGGGAACGAGCAGGCCTACGAACAGGAGAACGGCTACGCCTACGACTGAACGGGGATCTTCTAGGAGGACTACGAGCTCGTCTAAGAGGAGACCTGAGCAAAAGCCAACATTATCCATAAAAATTTGATATATCCACATTTCCAAAAATAGTATCATGTAGTACAACTTCCTGATACAGAATGACAAAATCAATATTAACCTGATTCGTCAGTCAAATATACAAGTGTTCCAATCAGAACATTGGATCAAGCCGGCTGGACTAGCTGGAATCTGTTGTGAAGTCAAAAATAAAATACCTTTTGGTTCTACCTATATTAATTGTTTTCCTCTCCACCTATGTACTATAAAAGGAGGGAGGTTCCTTCATGGGATGTGTTCTAACATTTGTGTTCCTACAACTGGCTCTTTTTTATGTATTCTTCCAGGGCTTCAGTAATTAAATACAACTTACCGACGCCTCAAAACAGGAGAACGTCTGCGTACGGGACTACCACGCACCCTTCGGGGAGAAGCCCTATAAAAAAAAAAAAGAATAAGTCAAAGGCCTTGTCAAATGTAAACAAGTAGACAAAAGCAAATATGTGAAGTAGCTACCGCGCCGGTGACCTATGCCGTCTTGGTGGAGGGGATGGGGAACGCCTTCGAACAGGAGATGCAGGTCTCCTCCTGGGAGGTGTTTCCCCACGACGAAAGGGAGATTCCCCTCGACGACGAACAGGAGATTCCACACGTCGCCTTTGAATTTGAGGGGAATCTGCGCGCCGACGAGGAGATTCACCTCTTCGGGGATTTACAGGAGATCTCCTCCTTGGAGGTGAAAGGGGCTTTCGCCGGGGAGAAGCTGAAAAATAATGTGTTCAAAATAAATAACTGATGTCATAAATGAACATAGTCTGTCACTGCAATATGTAGCCTACTTTCTCTTTGGCGTTGTCCATCCTTTTCGGCATCTGCAGGAACAGTGTCCTTTTCGGGAGCATCTCTCTTGGAAGTAGCAGCAACGGGCTTTGGAGGTGATGAAACCTTCTGACGCTGAGGTAAAGTGAACCTTGCTCGAACAACATTCCCATCAATTTGTGCCTGCATCAAAACCAATGACAACTCCGTTTATGAAAAATAATCAAGTTCCATATAGAAAATTATTTTGTTTCCAAATGTTAACCAAACATACACCATCCATGTAAAGTAGAGCTTTTTCTGCATCAGCCCTGGTCTTGAATTCAACATATCCATATCCCCGAGGAAGGTTAACCTGCAAATATGTAAAATATTTGAACCCATACACACCAGAATAAGAGAAAATTTTGAATACACCATAATAGAATAAATACTCCAGAACTCACATTACGGTCCATTGAAAGTTCCACATTAACAACTTCACCAAAGTTACCTGCGAGATAGAAATAGCAAATTAGATCACTGATCATTAGGCCACTTTAGGACACAGATGCATACAGAGAAACTAATTGCATGGTTCTACAGACCAGTCCGTCCCGACAGGGACCGGACCTCAACAGACTGGTCCCAAACCACGATACATACTTTTGTATCGCGGGGTTATGGACCGGAATGATACAAGCGGTCTAGTGGTTTTTTTTTTAATTTGCGGATTGGACGGTTTCGATCTGTATCGGTACGGTACCAACCAGTACCGCTGGTCCGGTACCTGTTCCCGGTACATTAAACCATGGCTACATGAACTGCCATTTTATGATAGATGGTATGCAGAAATTCTTTATATGTTATACCGACACAAATGAAAGACTACAAATAAAAAAGATTAGAATATTCTAATATGAGCATTGAATGACATATTAAGCATATGTTATCTACATTTTTTTTGACAAGTCATGAATATATATATATCAAAGGAGGAGAATGTACAGAAGCCACTGTAGAGAAGACCTCTACCGTAGGCACCAAAAACAGCAAAAAAGGACCAGGAGTCCAAAATAAGAATACATCAAAGAGCACTCGCACGCACAAACAAACAAACAAACAAAACACTAAAAGTCAAAACATGACCGAATCCAAGTCCCCAGAAACCAAAGTGACCCTACTATCACCTCTCCTCGCAAGGTCAACCACCAACTAATCAGTCACCCTAGGAGCCGCAAGGAACGAAAAAGGCCGCCCACTAACCAAAGACACTGCCAACCGAACCAAATTAGTGACCCTCCAACTGCACGAATCGGGCCTCACCAACCAATCAACAATAGGGGAAGAGCTGCACACAATCCCAATATCCAGGAATCCCTGGGCTCTACCACACCTCAACCCAGTCACAAGAGCCACCAACTCCGTTCGCACAACCCCATTCGACGCCGCCAAACCAGAAAACACAAAAATAGGTCTATCATCCTGATCCCGGAACACACCTCCAATCCGTGAAAATCCGGGCATGGCAGTACAGAAAGCCCCAAAAGACAGGTTCACCCAACCGGCCGGAAGGGGGACAGGAAGCAACGGGCAGACTAGAGGCAAATTGGAAAAAGAAGAGTTCAAATACCACTCACGCACTATATCAGTCGCAGACAGGCCGGAGAACTGGCCCCGAACCGAGGCCCAGGAAGCGACAAAAGCCAAAATCCCCTCAATAACACACGAAGATGAAGATGCCACATCCTAAAAAATCCTCTGATTCCGCTCCCTCCACACAAACCACAGCACAGCCTGAAAAACCATCAAAAACAGAATAATGCCCCTATCAGCAACACCCGGAAAACTCCACTGCTCAAGAAGCTGACAAATACTCCTTGGAAACACCCACTCTCCCGATCGAGTGAATGAAAAAGCCCCAAATCTCCAAAACGAAAGAACATGAATGAAAATATGATCCAGAGACTCCTTCGCCGCTCTACACAAGAAGCACATGTTAGGAGAAAGGGCCATAAACCTTCTCCTACGTTGGAGCATATCCGCAGTGTTAATCCGATAGAGTAAGGCGGTCCAAGTGAATGCTTTGATTCTAGGAGGGACAGGCGGGGGACCACAAGGAATTAGTCGGGAAGGAAGCCAGAGACCCATCCCGATCCGGACGAAACTGATTGAAGAAAGAACGACGAGAAAACTCCTGCGGGATCAGGAGTCCAGATCCACCTATCCCCCCGACCAGAATCAACAAACACCTCCCCGACCGCCTCGAACAAAAAACACAACTCAACACAATTCGCCTCCCTAGCAATTCTACGAAGAGGAAGGTTCCAGACCAGACTCAAACCAAGAGAGTATCTCGCACACCAAGGAAGACTAGCGATCCTATAGATCCTCAAGAAACGTGAACATCAAGGCTCATCCCCAATCCAAAGATCCCTCCAAAAAAGCACAAACGAACCGTCACCAACGAAGGACAAGAAGAAAGGGGCCAAAGCAACAATATACTTTCATGGACTCGCCGCATAAATCCTCGCCAACAAACTCATATCCCTGCCATTCTGCTAAACACCATACTTACGATAATTTTGCACCACAGATGCTCCCGCTCGATGTTGAACCGCCACAACCACTTGGCAAGAGGAGAAGAATTTCTGACCACAGTATTTTCCATGTTTAAGCCTCCCTGTTCCCTCTCCAGACATACAGTATCCCATCTAACCAAATGATCTTTCTTTCTGCTATTTCCCTCCCACAAAAACGTTCGATGAACTTTCTCGATATAAGAAGACACCGCCCTAGGTATACGGAAAACCGAAATATAGTAAATAAGGAGATTGGCCAATGAGGCCTGAATAAGGGTGATTCTGCCTCCCAGAGACAAATACTGCCTCTTCCACGCTGCGACCTCTTCTCAATCCTTTCAACGACTAGATCCCAAAAGGCTAAGGACCTAGGGGTTCCGCCTAACGGCAGACCTAGATAAGACATAGGCCACACACCGATACCACACCCAAAAACTCAGGCACACTCAGCCAACACCACATCCTCAACATGAATCCCGGAGATAGTCGACTTCTCCAAATTAATCTTTAACCCCAAACCCATCTCGAAACATCTCAGGACACTTTTGACACCCTGAACCTGGGACGTCTCAGCTTCAACAAAAATAATAGTATCGTCATCAAATTGGAGATGAGAAACCCCGACCTCCTCCCTTCCCACCCAAAAACCTCTGATACAACCCCTCTGCTCAGCGACCTCCATTAAACAACTCAAAATGTCCCCCACTAAAGAAAACAGGAATGGAGATAACGGATCGCCCTGTCTGAGACCCCTGGAAGAAGATATAAAACCATGCACGCCCCCATTCACAAGAAAAGAAAACTCCACGTTCCTAAGACAACCCGCTATCCACCTACACCACCACGTACCAAAGCCTTTCCATTCTAAAATATGATCTAAGAAATCCCATTCGACCCTATCGTACGCCTTCTCCATATCAACCTTAATGACCAGACCGGGTACGGGTACACCAACTCTAAAACACTCCTCAACACACTCCATAGCCACCAAAATACCATCGATTATTTGTCTATCCTTCACAAAAGCACTCGATTGCTAAGAAACCAGAATTGACATTGCATCTCTTAATCTGACAGATAGAACTTTAGCAATAATCTTATACAAGCTCGTAATAAGACTAATGGGACCATAATCTTTGATCTCCTCAACCCCGGGCTTCTTAGGAATCAACACCAAAAAATACGAGTTAAGTCGCCTTATGAATAATCCCGATTCTAAAAAATTCCTTAAACACCTTCATGATGTCAAACTTTACCACGTCCCAATTACTTTGGTAAAAATTGATTGTAAAACCATCAGGCCTAGGAGCTTTATCTCCCGCCAATTCCCATACAGCCTCCTTGACCTCTTCCTCAAATTCTCTCTCCATCCACGCCCTTTTCCTGTCCCCCAAGTTCCTCGCACTTCTACCAATCAATTTAAAATCAAAAACTTTCTCCGATTTATACAATGTAGAATGGAATCTAGACAACGCACCAATAATGTCCTCAAACGACTCAACATACTCGTCACCAACTTTAATATGCTCCAAATCGTTCCTGCCTCTTCTTTCGTTGGCAACTTTATGAAAAAACCTGGTATTGACATCCCCCTCCTTCAACCAAGACACCCTAGATTTTTGTTTCCAATTAATTTCTTATAACTTCAAAATCCCTTCTAACTCCACCTTATTAGATTTCCTCTCCTCCAACTCACTACTAGTCAAAGCCCTCCCCCCCTCTCCCTTATCGATTGCCTCGATTCTATCCAAAAGGCTATTTTTCTTCAACCGAATGTCCCCATACACTTCCTTATTCCACACCTTTACCTTTTCCTTTAACAACCTCAAGGCCCTCATAAATTTATACCCCCCCAACAGGACTGAATGGATGCCTGAAAGTTTGAGTGAGAAATCCACATGTTTTCAAACCTGAAAGGAGACAGACCACGCGACCAGATAGACGTAGAAATCTGAATGGGCCAATGATCCGAGATAATCCTAGTTAACACCCACTGCTTGATCATAGGAAAATGGGCATCCCAATCCACCGAAGCCAAAAATCTATCGAGGCGGCAGCAAACCGCCGGAGTTTGTTCGTTTGCCCAAGTGAAATTTCTCCCCTACAAAGGATAATCCACCAACTCGCACTTCCTAAGAATAGACAACTTCCTCATACTTCTGGTAATTAGAATAGCTCTCCCAACTTTTCTCACTAGCAAAGCAGGTCATATTAAAATCCCCGATCAAGCACCAAGCATCGGAAAAAAGAGCTCGAATCTAATGAATCTCGGCCCAAAACACCGACCTATCTCTACCTCTATTCGGCCCATAGACCGCGGAGAGGGCCCACTCAAAATTATCCACACAACTCCTGAACTTTAAGGACACTGAGTAAGCCCCTCTAAAAACCTCGCTGCCCGAGACCGACGGTGATTATGTTATCTACATGAACACATATCTTAAGCAACGCCTACTTTTGCAACTTTTTCCTTTCAATACGTAAAATGATCTGCAAAGGTATACAAAAGAGGCGCTCTCTTATGACAGTAATTACAGGGAAAGGATTTCTCACGCCTGGTAGTATGGTATTACTAGATCACTTCAATGACAATGATGTCAAAGTGCACGACAATGTTATTGCCATATCCTAAGAAACGGAACTTCTACGTTATTGCAAAGTCAATAAAATTATCAGTGTTCAACTCGTACATGGTAAAGCTATATAAAAGAGACGCTCTCTTACGACAGTTATTAAAGGAAATGGATTTCTCACGCCTAGTAGTATGGTATTACTAGATCACTTCAATTACAATGATGTCAAAGTGCATGACATTGTTATTGCCAAATCCTAAGAAACGGAACTGGTATCTTTTTGCAAAGTCAATAGAATTATCAGTGTTCAACACATACATGGTAAAGATACCAAGTATTTGATCATCTGCGTTTCTGGCAAATCAACATTTAAAATTCCCAATAGGGGAGATGGCTACATTAAGAAGCACATGGTTAATTTATTAGAGTTCTATCAACTTAACCCAACACACAAGTCCCTAACATGTCCCTAATTTTGAAGGGGGGGGTATATGAAATATAAGCAGAACCACAGAACTCTCTTCCGCGATTTTTCTTCACCATCTCCCAGATGTCATTGACATGTCGCTACATGCCAACAACATATGGGAGCAAAACCACAGAACTCTCTTCAGCGATTTTTCTTCACCATCTCCCATATGTCATTGACATGTCGCGACATTTCGCTACATGCCAACAACATATAGGGGACATGGTGATGGAAAAAAACTAAAAAGTTGAAGAAAAAAGTGAAAAAATGGGTGAAAATAAGATTTTTTTTATTTAATGGAACTTTGTTGCAGTCTAATTTAGATCTAAATACATTTCAATAATCAAAATATAACAAAAAAAATGCATATATAGCTAATGGCATATACATGGAGAGGTACGATTGTTTACCAACATTAGAAAAAATGGGGAAATCATCTACAAGGATAGTTTAAATAACACAAACAAATTTAAATACACTTAATACAATAAAATTGTCCAAATGGCATGAAACAATTAAATGAAATGAACAAACACAATGAGTAGACATCAATACATCACATCCATATAAAGTAGCGTCCCGACACATCGTCATCGTGATCACCCCACCACCTTTATATATGCATTGTTTTTTTCATATTTTGGGTTATTACATGTATTTAGTTCTAAGTATATACCTACAAAGTTTTATCAAAAACAAATATTTCCACCTTTTCTTTTCATTTTTTCCACCATATTGGCAACATGTCGCCAACATGTCCCCGTAAAGGTCCAACAACATGCCTTGCGACAACGACATTTACAGCCTTGACTTAAACTTCCTAAAGATTTTGATAACAATGACAAAAAATGCCTCGTACCAACTAGTTGGAGTTAGCAAAAAGATCATGTTAGCTGGTCAATCTAACAAAAAGCATTTATTCAACCACATTATATGGCTCCAAACAGTGTATACAATGTTGGGTACATGTCACCCATGTCAAGCGACATGTCGCCATTTCGGAAGTGGGTGACAAGAAACCAGGGTATAAGTCGTTTTACTCTGGTTTCGGCGACATAGGTGAAAAAATCCAAATTTTTTTGAACATTTCCCCATGTCTCTCGACATGGGGGAAATTTTTCAATTTTTTTACACCGACATTTCCCCTTTTGTAAAACCATGTTGGCGACATGTCACCAATGCCACCTGACGACATGCCAGACAACATCGACATGGCGAACCTTGGCTCCAAATCATTTCTCATCGATTTTTTTCAGTCTTCCGTCAATGTTTTTTGTATTGCTATAACTTTTGTGCATCGATGATCACAAGCCTAAATATAGGAGGATGGTTGAGTCAAGTTAGCAACCAGCATGAAATTTTGTCAATTATTAAATGGATCTTGAACCAATCACCAATGTTCCTAAATTTTGCACAAGTTACAAAATGAAGACCTTCATTACTTTTCTGTAAATAATGAGAAATAATTTAAAAGGGATTGTCATTTGATGCCACAATAAAAGCCTCGGACTACCAAGCATGAAAATGTGAGTTCAAGTCTTAGCGCAACCAATTTGCGCAAAAATAAATGGCAAAGGTTAGGACTGTTGCCAATCTGCCCCTCTCGGGACCCTGCTTTACGGAACCTACACAGGATTACGACCTTTTTTTAATGAGAATAAACTTTGAAAGGGAGGAAAGAAAAAAAGAAAAAGCTACAACTTCACTGTCTACAAACTTTTCGTCCAATTGCCTTTCTGAATTATTAATTTTGAAAAAGAAAAAAAAACTATAGAAAATAAGTTAATAGTTAGGAAGAGATGGTTTCAATTAGGGTTACCAATGTGTCAGATTCAGATCTGTATTCAACCAAAAATTAGCAAATACAAATACATTTACGTGCTCAACGGATCAATTAAAGCTTCAAACGTTTGAATTCAAAAAAAATCTAATTCATATCAGTAGATCACATTTATTTTATACCCATATCAGTAAACCGAATTAGATCGGTTTGGTTTTGGGTTGAAGTCTCAGTTAAATCGAACCGTATCAAAACCTGAATTCTAATGTATATAATTTTAAACCGAACCAAATTAGTATATATGTATTATATAAGATAATATATATATATATATATATACATATATATGACATATATGATATTATATATAGTGTAATTCTTAAAAACTCTTGTACTAACCCAACCCAAACCGAACCAAAACTGCAATTTGGGTTGGGTTGGTTTGGGTTTTCCATTTCAATTCGGCTTCGTTTTTGGGTTGGGGAATTCGGTTCGGTTCGGTTTTGGGTTAACCGTTAACCTTCACCAACCCTGGTTTGGTCATAAGTTGATGCCAACCCGAACCAAACCGAATTGAGTTGCACCCCTACTATGTAACATAAACTAAGGTTCTAAACTATGATGACCTGTTAGATACTTATAAGGATTGAACCAAAGTGGGACAACTTTGTCAAAATGTCAATGTCATTAGCACCTCTGCTACACATGACACATGCCAGCACATAGTGGTGGTCATTATGGCACGCCTTTGGCAGGTATAAAGTAGCTCCATGCGATGCAGAAGCATGTTACTTCAAACTGCTGACACCTCTCCAGACCTTCATTTTGTTGTATTTTGGTAACATAGGTATACGTCATCATCCCCCAATCAAAAGCAATTCATAAATCCTTCTAGAAACACACGATAACCAGATTGCTTAGTACCAAAAAATTCTGGCATGCATCTATTTGGATTAAACGGAAAGATAACACGAGAAATAGCCACAAAGCAATAATTATCTAATCAATGTGACACATCACACACTATTAGATAATAAGTAAAAGATACTTACTGAATATTTCTTTTAGATGACCTTCATTCACATTCCTGGTGAGTTGGTCAACGTGAAGCACTACAGACTCGAGAACTGGCGATGATTTCCTGAAAGTATTGATAGATCATGAATTTATGGAAACAAAACAGAGAACTCAAACCACGTTAAGTAAAGGGCTATTTCGCTGCAGCTGCAACTTTATTCAAGCAGACTTGCAGGTGCACAAAGATGAACTAAGCTGTCCTGGGATGCAACAGTTAATGATGCATAATCTACATCCTTGTATAGCCTCACACGTAAAGCACATACATACTTCTATATAGATTAGTACTACAAGACCATACAAAAGACTTGCAGTTACAACGAAAAAGGTAGAAGTCTTATAGTGAGAGAATTAGTGACGAGCAATTAATATCTTTTCTGGTCAATGAGCCAGCTACTATGTTAGTTCTCTGCGGCTGAAGCACAGGTTTATTGTGACAAAATGTAGCACTTTCAACAGGATAAAAACCGTCCAACATGTCCGAAGCTTTCCCTAGAAAGTAGAAAAAAGGTTGAAAGAAAGGAAAAACAATTTTACATCAGATTCAGAATTTTCTATGTCAGAAGCTTGGGGTGGTCTAGAAGATGCCAAAGAGACTTTACACTTCCTTAGCCGCATGGCAGGTACAATCATAGAACAGAGATTTAATTTGTCTTGGCAACCTTGTCCTTTTGCGATCTATTGGGTTATATGGAAAGAAAGGAATAGAGATTTTCGAAAAGAAAGAAAAAGATATGAATCAGATAAAGAAAATTACTCTCTGGACAGTCCTTCGTTAGGAATCAATATCAACAAAATTTCACGGGGTGCGATTGTTCTTTTATGGAAGAATGGGCAACTATGTTCATGTACTTTGACAAATAAGATATTAGACAAAATCTTTGTGATCAACAGATGTACACTCTTTGTGTGTACATTTCTCTCTCTACCACTTAATAAGATATCCTTTTTAACTACCAAACGAAAAAAAAAAGGGGAAGGGCGGGGGAGGAAACAAGGTTTTTATTCTCGGGATTGTGGATCGGACCGGTCCGGGCCAATCTCGATACGAATCGGCGATCCGATCCAAAAGTTGGATCGTCCTTTTAAAAAAAAAAATTGGATCGGCTAGATCGGTCTGTCGGAACCGCGATACCGGTTGGGATCGGCTGATACCTGTTGGATCGTTAATTTTATAAATTAAAAAAAAAATAAAAAAATGGATCAGTCCGATCCAGTCACTGGACTGGTCCGGATCGACCGGTCCAGATCGGTATCGGTTGGACCGGTCCGATCTAAAGCCACTTGATACAATAGTTGTATCGTAGCTTGGGATCAGACCGGTCCTAGCCGATCCCAATACGACCCGGACAATCCAGATACGGATCGGTCCAATCCTTAAAACCCTGGGAGGAAAGGGTTCCTTATTACTTGGGTTGCCTGTTATATGTTACATGGTTCATAGGTTTACCAACTTATACTGTGAAGTGCATAATAAAAAGCTGATCTAACACTCCAAGCCAATCAAATAATGCCCCAAATGGTTCAAGGTCTCAGTAAGCTTCCCAAGCTACTGTTGCCCAGGTACATGTCTTCATTGCATAAGGGAAGCCATTAGATAATTAAGACACCGTAACCATCATCGTATCAATGTAAGTTCCAGAAAA
>JAUPMG010263990.1:0-20149 GCA_031762675.1 Pachysandra terminalis
CTAATCTAGCTGATTAGCAGGATTATCTCAATTATCTAAATTAATTATGCCACTAAGCGTAATTAATTCAATAATCATAATTCGGGATATTACAACTTCAGCCTTCGGTAGTATCCCCTAAAAGAAAGGAAATAGGTGAAATTTCGCCTTGGGTAGTATCCCCTATAAGAAAGGAAAGAGGGTGTCATTTCAGCCTTGGGTATTATCCCCTAAAAGAAAATGATAATGAGTTTTTCAGTACTGTTTAGATAAGATGGACTATTGTGGTTGATTTAGCACTTTCCTGGAACAAGAGTTTCCTAGAGGAGATGTGGATGATTCTATGGTTAGACTTGGCCTAACACCCGTCTGCATTATTGCACGATTTCATCTCATCATAAGCATTGCATCATCATTTCATATTGAATTGCATTCTTGATTGTGAGTGACATCATCATCTATTTGCTCATTGTGTCTTCATCTACATGAATTGCATTGATTGTGGAGTGGTATGTGACTGTGGATTGATATGTGGTGTGATGTTTGATTCCTACTTGAGATATAGTGTAATCTGTGGTTTGAGATTGATGTTTTGTGTATGAATTGTATGATTAATGAAAAGAAGGATTGTTACTGTATAAAAAGGAATCATGAGATTTGGTGGCCTTGTGAGATTATGTGTATCATGACAGAGCTCATGACGATGTTAGTGTGGAATTGGATGTGTGTGTACATGTATCGTGACAGAGGTCATGGGGACATTGATATTGAATAAGTTGAATATGTTTGTAAAAGTGGTGGCATGTGAATGAGTACTATGACATGACAATGAGGTGAAACATGAAGTGTGGATACTACGTTATGGTTGTGTTGGTAAGCAAATGAATAGAATGGCATGATCGTAATGGGATTGATAATGAATGAATACCATGAACTTGATTTTATAATTGTGATGATTCCATGATTAAGGTTACTATGTTTATTATGACTTGCATGAAACAACATGATTTATCATTTGATTATTGAAGTAGTTATTGTAGTTGCTTTGGATTATTCCTATTGAGCCTCCAAGCTCACCCCCTATGTTGAAACAAATAGATTCCTGGAGTGACAAATGGACTTGGATAGGAGACTACTTATGGGATATGTTTCGAGACTTATAATCTTGCTACTTGAACTATGTTTTATGTTTTATGTTATGACTCCATGTGGGCAAGGATGATGTAATTTTAACTATATTGGATCTTTTTATGTCGGTTGAATTTAATTAATGGTTTTTAATGTATTGAGACTTCCGAATCCATAGTTAATTGGTTTGGCCGTATCCATGGAATTGGATCCGAAGGTCATTCCCTTGAAAATTCTCGAGATAACATATCTTAGATTTTGGGGTGTGAATGAGGCAAAGAACACTATGAATGGGAAACACTTCATGTATGAGAATGCAAGGATATAAGTTTTTTAATTGTGGGAGGCTAGGACATCATCAAAGGATTGTTGTTTTCCAAGTAGGACACAACAGAATTCGTTTTAACAACAACAGTTCACTCCGGAACCTCATTACTAATAGTAGAAACCGGTACAACAGCAACAATGACTGAAGGGGAATAGGAACAGAGTGCCACAACAGTAGCAACAAATTCAATGGAAACAAGCTAGGGATACTCTATTCCATAAAGCAACAGCAAGGAGAAGTGATGGAAGGTACGATTCGAATCTCTCATATTTCAGCAAGGGTTTTGTTGGATACGGGAGCATCTAATTCTTTCATAGCATGTTCGTTAGTTGATTGTTTGTGTTTACCTTTGGAAGAGTTGGAAAATGGTTTGGTAGTAGTGAATCCGGTTGGTGGTCTAGGGAATGTTTAAGTCTTGCCTAATCATTGTGGGTTAGTCTACATTATCAATCAACCTAACTTAGCTTGACATGAAGGAGTTTGATGTTATTCTGGGTATGGATTGACTAGCTGCATATCATATGCAGATAGACTATCATAATAGAATTATATCTTTTGTATTAGATGATTGAAGTATGGTGAAGGTTAGAGGATCTAAGTCTAAAGTGTTAAATGAGTTTGCACTTTTGGACTTATGGTCTTTGGAAGAAAAGCTCAGATGGGATTTGATTCTAGTTGTATAACAATTTGGAACTTTATTCCAAGATATAACAGGATTACCTTCTAAGAGAGAAATCAAATTTCGTATTGACTTAGCTTCAGGTGCTAATCCTATTACCTTACCAACGTATCGCATGGCACCTACTGAGCTGAAGGAACTACGAGTTCATTTCGATAAGTTACTTGCATTGAATTTCATTAGACCGAGTTCATCACTGTGAGCAGCACCAGTTCAGTTTGTGAAGAATAAGGATGTATCGTTGAGACTATGTATCAACTACCAAAGATCGAACCAAGGTACAGTGAAGAACAAATATCCATTTCCAAGAATAGAAGACTTGTTCGATCAATTGAAGGGAGAAAGATATTTCTCGAAGATGGATCTCAAATTGGGATATCATCAATTGCGGATCAAGGAGGAAGACATTCTGAAGACAACATTCAAGACGAAGTATGGACGCTTTGAGTTCGTATGGATGCCATTTGGTTTGACTAATGCACCAGCATCTGTCATGGATATGATGCAATACATTTCAGAGCATATTTAGATTTATTTTTGGTAGTGTTTGTGGATGATATATTGGTTTACTCTAAGACCAAGGAAGAACATGAAGAGCATCTCAGAATTACATTACAGACTTTACTAGACAATCAATTGTATGCTAAATTTTCTAAGTGTGATTTTTGGAGAGAAGAAGTGAAATTCTTAGGACGTGGTGTCTAAGGATGGAATTTTAGTGGATTCGAAGAAGGTAGAAGCGGTACTGAATTGGGAACAACCCAAGAACGTAGCATAAATTCGTAGTTTTCTTGGATTTGCAGGATACTATAGAAGATTCATTGTAGGATTTTCTCGTATAGCAATACCATTGACAAAGTTAAGTAGGAAGGGAGTTAAGTTCGTTTGAAGTGAAGAGTGTGAGAAGGCTTTTGCAAAACTTAAGGAAAGGTTGACTACGGCTCCAGTGTTAACTATCCATGTAAGTGGTGTAAAGTTTGTGATCTATGTGGATGCATCTTTATAGGGATTTGGATGTGTTCTGATGCAAGAAGGTAAAGTTATCGCATATGCTTCAAGACAACTCAAAATTCATGAGAAGAATTATCCCGCTCATAATTTAGATTTGGCTATGGTAGTATTTGCTCTAAAGATTTGGAGATATCATTTGTTTGGAGAAACTTTTGAGGTATTTTCTGATCATAAGAGTTTGAAGTGCTTGTTTTCTCAAAAGGAATTAAGTATGAGGCAGAGAAGATTGATAGAATTAGTCAATGACTATGACTTTTCATTGCAATATCATCCGAGAAAGGCTAACATGGTAGCAAATGCATTGAGTAGGATGCCTAGAAGCATTGTAGCTCATATGATGATACAAGAGTGGTTACGTTATGAGAAGCTTGCAGAAGTCGGAATGAAAATTAGTGGAGAAGAGCCGAGAGTGAGAATGTGTAATTTACTCACTAAGTCGTCATTGAAGAACAGAATTATTGAACTTCAGAAGAAGTTATGGTTACAAGAGTTGGCAGAAGATGAACATATGCTAGATTGGACGAAGGAAGAAGATGGAAGCATAAGATTTAAAGGATGACTTTGTGTGCCACATGATGAGGATGTAAAGAGAGAAATTTTGCAAGAAGCTCCCAAATCGAAATATTCTATTCACCCGGGAGGAACTAAGATGTCTAATGACTTGAGGAGATATTATTAGAGGATGAAGATGAAGGTTAACATACACACTTTGTAGTTAGATGCATTGTTTGTCAACAAGTAAAGGCATAACATCAGAAGAAAGCAGGAACTTTGCAACCACTATCGAATGGAGAGTTGAAATGAGAGCATATATCTACGGATTTGCTTTCAGGATTATCTAAGACACGGAATAATCATGATATGGTTTGGGTGATAGTGGACCATTTGACAAAATCAACTCATTTTATACCAGCAAAGATTGTGATGAACACGCATGAATTAGCAACGTTGTATGTGAAAGAAATCATGAGATTTCATGGAGTATCTATTACGATTGTTTCGGATCAAGGATCTCAGTTTACCTGAAGATTTTGATTAAGTCAACGTAAAGCTTTGGGAACACAGCTGAACTTTAGTATAGCAATTCATCCTCAAACCGACGAACAGACAGAGAGAGTGAATCAAGTGTTGGAAGATCTTTGAGAGCATGCATACTAGACTTTAAAGGAAGTTGGGAAGATCACTTAGTTTTGGTTGAGTTTTCATACAACAACAGTTATCAATCTAGTATTGGCATGGCACCTTTTGTATGGAAGGTTGTGCAGATCACCTTGTGTTGAAATGAAGGGACAATGAATATTTCTTTACGACTTGAAATTATTGTGGAAACGATGGAAAAGCTTAAACTTATTAGAGAGAGATACTTATTACAACTCAAGATCGGCAGAAGAAATATGCTAATGAAAGAAGAAGGAAACTAGAATTTATGGTGGGAATTGGGTATTTCTCAAGCTATCACCAATGAAAGGAGTTTCCAGATTTGGTAAGAAATGTAAGTTAGCACCAAGATACATAAGAAGTTTGAGATTTCTGAAAGATAGATGAAGTGGCTTACAGATTGCACCTACCGTCTAGTCTAGACCTTGTGCATGATGTTTTTCACGTTTCTATGCTTAGGAAGTTTCATCCAAATCCTTCTTGTGTGATTGATTGGCAAGCTAATACGATCAAGGAGAATGCAACATATGAAGAACATCCAGTGGAGATTTTGGACCAAAAAGAGAAAGTGTTATGTAACAAAGTGATTCCTATGCTAAAGATTTTATTGAATGATCATGGAAGTTCGAAAGAAACTTAGGAGCTAGAGGAGGATATTCTAGAGAAGTATCCACATCTTTTCTAATGTGGTAAGTGAATTTTGTGGATGAAATTTTCTTTAGGAGGGTAGATTGTAATATCTAGAAAATACTAAAAGATAAAATCTATAATTACATAAGAAATTAGGTAGTAAATTTAAATTTAGTAAATTAACTAATATGTTGACTTTGACTTGTTGTGATTGGTGGATTGTATTGTAAGATATAAAGTGCAACACACAATTAAAACGCTCTTAAGTTATGATGTATGGCTAAGATTGCGTAGGAATTTCTAATCTAATCAAATGGCTGAGAATTAAGATAAGATAAATACTAATTCTAATCTAATATGGAGCCCTAAGTAAATTAAACTAATCTAATTAAATAACAAACAGCACATGCGTTTGGATTTTTGAAAGTTTGAGAAGAGAGAGAAGAGGAGCAAACGACCAAGAGAGAATTCAAAAGCTTTGGAAGGAGAATTAGAGATTTTGAAGACGAATTCAGTCATTGAAGAAGAAGACAAAGAAATTCTATACAACATTATCTTCAACACGAGTTAAGTATTCAGATTCAATTATTACTTTCGATATGGTATAGGTATATACATCTTATTCTTTGAGTATACGTATAATCTAAATATATATAATTAAATATTCCCATGAAAGTATGTTGAATTTATAAAGATAGTAACTTCTAAGTTTTTATATGTGGGATTTAACTTATATGTTCAATAAGATTTGAAGAGTTTGTGTTAATCGTTTTGTGTTTAAAATCATTGGGTTAATCTCGAAATTTGAATTATATAAGGTGTGTTCGAAAATTAAATTGAATTGAGGTGCGTGTGCGTGATTTTTTGAAGGATTTTCGACCGAAATCTTCTAGGCAACCACTTCGGCATACCGAAGAGCTTGTCGAGGAATCTGGGTTTTTGGCATGGTTTGAGTTGGTTTACCGAAGTCAATTCGGCATATCGAGATCCCTACCGAGGGTCAACCGAAGCTTTTTCGGCATGGTTCGGTCAAGGGTTCAACAAACCAAGAGTTACAATTTTGGTTAGATGATGATGAAATTTTATGAGCATGTGTATTTAGTTCAAATGAGGTCGAATATGAGATTTATTTCTGGAATTGATTACTACATTCATAATGTGTTTATGGATGGGAACATTGCTTATATTTGCCTAATATATGAGATTATGAATTGAGTTCTATGTTGTATGAGGCATGTGAATTATGATATTCACTTGTCATATCAGATGTGAATTATAGATAATAATGTCTACATCCATACTTCAGTTTGCATAGCATATGCCTTGGTGCATTGAGACTTGGTTGAGTTTATGCACATTGACTTAGTGTCATATTCCTTGTGAAGGAATGAATGGACAAAATATGAGTGATATTTTATTATGGAATTACAATATGGGGAGGAATTGGAGTTTGGATTGGACTGATTTTGTTGTGAGTTGAGGGACTAGACATCCAAATAGAACAAATTGATATCCTTGTGTGGTTTGACAAATGCTTGTCTGGCAGAACAAATGAACGAGTGAAATTATGTTAGTAGATCGGTTTTTGTTATATTCCACAAAGGTTAATCTGGGTGATTTCTTGGGATGAATCCTCTAAATCGAAAATAAGGTGTGGGGATTGTGCCCACTAGGTCGAAGCTCTTAGAAACTGTGATGTACACATAGAATAATCTTCTATTTATGGCCGTGTATGCGGGGGATAGTCATGAGGACATCGAATAACGTCAGGTTGGATTTAGTGTGGCAATACTTTAATCGAATGCCAAATAGCATGCATATTGCATTACTCATACTAATTGTGCATGATATCACACATGGTGATCATATACTGTTGCATTAGTATGCATTGCATACATTAATAATTGAACCAGCATTTATTGCATTATGTTTATTCTACTGAACTAATATGTTATTCTATGATTTGAATTGCTAATAAGTAACAATAAGAATGCCTTAGATAGTGGATTTTTCCCTATTCCAGTCTTAGGGGATATTTGAGTTGTTTACTTAATAAACTAAGTGTAGCTTACGCTTGCCTAACTATTTTCAGGAACTTTAGGGGAAGAACAGCTGATCTATAATGTGCAAGATGGAGAGGATATACGTGGAGATGATGGTTATAATGAGCACATAGAAAATTGATTTCTATAGATTTTTTAATAGGATTTTCTGGTTGTTTTAATTAGTTTATAAGGATTTTGATTTTAAGCATGAGACTAAGAGTATTTAGTTTATTTTATTTTTCATTGTTATGTTATTTTGACAATTTAATTTTTTGATATATACTAAAGATAGGATTTTTATATGATTTGGTATATTTCAATGTATTTGGCTATATATTGACTTATCACTCCCATGTGGAATGAGGTGAGAGTAACTGTTTACAAATCTTAAGGGACTCCAACGAGACTCTTGGATTTGGGATGCGACAATCAGATGAACTCGTTACAAAGGAGAACCTCAGTCTTTGTCAATCACCTAAGTCGGACGCACATTTGGTGAACGATCTCAAAGCAGATTGCCTAACCAACTTGGTTTAATCGGTGTGAACCTATCTATGCCTAGGGTTAAACGCTGAACCCTTACTCTTGCACACATCACACACTTGCCACATGCGCCATGAGCCATGCGCCTTGCGCACAAACGGAAGGAATTCAGTAGGAACACATGGTAATAATATCGGCAAAATGATTGCTAATGTTGTAATTAGTTGGGAAGACTCATTTGTCTCCTTGCTATTTCACGTAACCCATCTTTACATGCAAATTTAAACCTCAAAAACTTTCTCTAACCGGACAAAACATTATTATATTATTTTATTCCAAATTTTGAGAACTTTTAAAAAGTTAATAACAAGGATGCCCAATATCACGTAAAAATGTGCATCGCATATATTGAAGGATTATCCATTTAGTCTATTAAAAGAATAGCTTTAAATTTCAACGATTTCATTGACTGCAATAAAATAGAAATTTTTGAAATCTCAAATATTTCTGTGAAATAAGTAATAACAGACAAAAAAAAAATTAAGGCTAAAAATTAGATCGAAATTAAGTTATAAAAAAAGTGCTCAATTTTGGCCAGTTTTTTACCGTAAATTTCAAATATTTTATCAAAATAATTTTAGTTATTATTTTAATATAAGCTTAATATGTAGGATAATTCCACTGTACCAAACTCGACATAGTACAGACCAATTGTATTGTTTTATCAACTTCTATAATTTAAATAATAAAATTAATAAATAAAAAAGAGATCTCTTCACTAAAATATGTGCTATTTATGAACATTATAATTTAAAAAAAAATAATAAATAAGGTTTCTATTAATAATGTGAAATGATACAAAAGTTCAAAACTAATAAGTACAATAATTATATTACAACGCCAGAAAAGTACATAAGTATCTAAAAATATATTGAGTTCAAATTCTAACATCTAAAAGAAATATAATGTATATACGCTTAAGTTCGAAACTTTTGTTTCTTGATTTCTTCAATTTAAGCATATACAAAATCCATTTGTATGCCTGTATAAGTAAAATAAAATAAAATAAAAAACTTAATAATATATATATATATAAAATTAAAAAATAGTGTACCCACTTAAATTAGTATTAATTGAACTAGGTTCGAATTCCAATTGTGTAGGTGTATAACAAATTTAGAGTAAAAATGTCAAAGTAATTAGATAAATATAACTTTCCTTTTCAGATAATGTACCTAATATCAACTCCTCTGTTCCTAAAGATTGTATAATCTCCTACAATAATAGTAAAAAAAAAGTGACTATAAACAAACATAAAAATATGTATAACTAACAAAGTACTAGTTGCAATATCACCTAGCACTACTACAAAGTAAATTTAAACGTACCAAATTTATAGTTATTACATACTCATAAATAAATATAAAGTAAAATGCTTTTTAATAAAGGAGACAAAAACGAAAGTTAATTTATTTAAAAAAATGGTCTATAAAATAATAAATTATTTTTTTTCCCTATTTATAACCTTTTACATGCTTTTAGAATTTATTCTTGAAATAAACAAAAAATTCAGTAAAACTTTTGCCGAAATGAGGATTATTTCAGTTGAATTTTTTTTTTTTGCCAAAGTACATAAAAATTGGTAAAATAGAGCAGAAATTTCAGCCACTTGGTCTGAAAATTTCATGAAATAATTTAAACAAAAAAAACATGTTTTCAATTTCGAACCTCTGTTCTGAAATGAAAATTTGACGAAATTTCAGCAAAATTTAAGACTATGATCCAAAGGAACATTTGTCCGATGGACACTTTCAATTAACCAAATTTTTCCTCCACATGCATAGTAGAAAGCCTCTATCACAGTAGACAACCAAAAAATAGCGAGACGAAAAACTTTTTCCATAGGTTGCGATAGAAATTTGATATGTTAAAAATCAGGATAAAAATATAAACCCCTCTTGAGATTTGATGAAATTGCATATATCTCCCCTTTATGTTTCTAAAATAACATTGACATCTATGTCAAGGTTTTAAAAACCGGAACCGGCTGCCAAACCGATCTCGTTCGGCTCCTTACTCGATACAGAAAACAAAAAAAAATAAAAATTTAAAATTAAAAAATTTCAGACCTGTGCCGAACCGTCCTAGATCGATTACCGGACCAGCAGGACCGGTCGCTAGACCTGTGCGATCGGAGGGACCGGTCGCCAAAATGCCATACTGGCGTTATCGGTTGCCGGACCGGTGGTACCGATCGCCGAACATCAGAACCGATCACAGACCGGCGAGACCGGTCATCGGACCGCCAGTCCATAACCCGACGATACAAGTCTTTATATCGCAGGTTAGAACCGGACTGGTATGGTCCAGTCCCAATCCGAACAGCCGATACAGACAGGTGTCGGGCCGACCGGTGTCGGGCCGATCCTTAAAATCATGATCCATGTAGACTTTGTTTTTTTGTAATGTTTATTACCTTATTTAATGGTTTTAACATTGAAAACCTCCGGGGAAGGTTGGTATAATTTTCAATTTAAAATTAAACAAAAAATGTTTACAGAACTGACTAAATCAGAAATTTTCTAGACCAATGATAGTGACTAGAACAAGAAAAAGAAGAGAAAATCAGCACGGGGTCAACTCATAAAGAAAGAGTTTGGTACAACTACACACTAGAGAGGAATTAGAAGCAGCCGGATGCATGAGTTATAGGTCAGTTTGGGTTATCACACACGTGAGTCTTTCTCAGTTCTGTATTTTTTTAATTGTTTTCTTCCTTTTTTTTGTTTTCTGCTTTGTAACTTTCCTAAGGTGAAAAACTGCGGTCATTCAATCACGGGTCTTTGTTTCTTTCATAGGGTTTCTCTCTTTTTACTGCGAAAAGTATTAGGAAAGACGCCCGTGTAACGGAAAAAATAGAAAGGAATAGGACTGCGTTTGGTTTTGCTTTTTAGAAGCATTTTTTTACTTTTTAAAAGTAAAATAAGTGCTTGATAATACGTTTTAAAATATTTTTTAAAAGGCTAAAAAGAAATTTTTTTCTTTACGTAAGAAGCTATATTTCGTTTTATTTAAAAACTTACATCTTTGTTTTAAAAAATATAGTATAAAAAATTAAGAAAATAAAAGTTTTAAAAATTAATTATAAAAAAGATCTTTTGAAAGTCTTACAAAAGCTCCTAATAAAGTGTCTAATCTCCAAACTATATTTTTTTTTTCCTATTTTATATTATCTCCCAAAATATAAATGTTTTATTTTCCCTTCTATACTTATCACTAATTTGAAAAAATTGTCCTTTTCCATTTGATGGGATATTATTCAGTTCTGACAACAGACCCTACTTTGAGTGATTCAATTTTCAATGTTTTAAGAAACTCCATATCAATGTCGAAATCACAGATGGATCTTATTTTTATCTTTCAATGTTTTGTCATCAAGTTTCCTTTAATCTTCTTTTGAAAACACTCGTTCAAGAACAACATGAACATCATTATAATTTTCATTTAATTAAAAATTGAGCAACTGAAAATATGGTTTTTACGGACTAAGCTGACATTAGAGACCTATTTGAGATCATTTTGATATCTTAGTTAGTATTAATATTTTTGAAGAATGCTAGCCAAACCTGGTTGCAATACCGTACAATCCCACCATCACAGTCAGGAGTGGAGCCAGGGGGCGGGCTGGCCATAAACCCCCAAAGTCTTGTAAAGCTCATTAAGTGCTGCCACTCCACTCAAACTGGATTAGTGCTACATGTTGGCCCCTTTAAAAGTCCACCGTTTCTTAAGTTTTTAAAAATTACTGTTTTATGTTTATATTTTTTAAAATTATAATTTTATATTTAGTTATATGTATTTTAACTTTTTAATATTATACTTTTACACATTTAAAAAAAAAATAATATTATACTTATTTATAGCTCGTGTAAGCTGAACTTGAGCTCTATACGAGTCGAGCCTGAGTTCAAAAAAAGCTCATTAACTTGGTGAGCTTGAGCCGAGCTTCGGTAGGCTCAACTCCGCTCAATTTGCTTATGAAATTATACATCTATAATCCTATAGCTTTTATTATATATTAATATTAAACATATATGTTAATATGTTATGTTATATATAATAATAATAATAATTAATTATAATATTAATGTATTTGGACTAATCTAAGGTTTTTTACCTGCCGAGTCTTTTACAAGCCCATGTTTTTTGCGAGTCGAGCTTGAACCTAAAATATTTTAACAAGCACGAGCCAAACTTTTTTTTAATGAGCTTGAACTGAGCCTTGCTCAAGGTTTACGAGCCAGAGTTGAGCTAGACAAAGCTCGGTTCGGCTCATTTACAACGATACATATTTATTAATATTTGTCAATGTTTAAAATTTCGTTGAAAGTTTTTGATTTTGTTTCAGTAAGTAAAAGCAAAATCTTAAAATTTTGCTCTAAAAGATTTCAGACAATTTTAACAAAAGAGTTAAAAAAAAAAAAAAAAAAACTTGTCGAAATAATTAATTTTGATTAAAATAATTATAAAAAAAAAATTATTTTGTTTTAAAATTTTATAAAAAAAGAATCGATAAAATTTTGCTATATAAATAAACAAACAATAAAAAAAGTTCTTATCAAATTTTCATTTGAGTCCTCAAACGCAATCATCAAACAATAATTAGTGAAACACACCAAAACTTTATTTGTTATTTATAATTTAATTTGGCCTCCCCAAATAAAATTTGGGGCTCCACCCTTCGTTACAGTGTTTATGTAAAGAATTTTCCAAATAGTTGGCTTATGACTTTGGTCAACGAGTTCAAGATTCTTCTTAATTAAACTCACCTACAATCCTTACAGTATTTTTCTTTCTCTTTTCTTCTTTTGGTTTCCCAAGGGCTATTCCTCCGAGATACTGTTGGGCGCCGAAGCGGGATCTCTCCCAACAAAATTTGCTACATCCACAAGGACTCGATACCAAGACCACTTGCTTAGGCGACTTCTTTCCCTCTTCTAATCGAGTTGGAATCCTGATGTAAACCTATGTAAACCTCTGAGAAAAAACATAAACAAAACCAAGGCAAAATTATAATTTTATTCTCGTAAATTGTATCACAGATAGCAAAATTACAATTCTATCCACAGTTTTGTATCAATATACAGACCACCCCTCACAAGATTTACTCCACTTAGAATCCCAGACCCTTCTAATGGGGGACAGAAGACAGAGCCGTGGAAAACGGGGAATGAGGAGTTTGCGTCATTTTTTTTCCAACTTTCTCGTGTGCTTATGGTGGGTCCCATTATGAGATGGGCTCCATCTTCACGTGGCTCCATCCTCTCAGTGTCACCTCGTCACATGCCTTTGTCTATCGGTGGTCCTAACTCTTATCTTTTCTTTGACTCGACCGTGCCCAAATGCTAATGCTTATCCTTCTTCCAACAAGAAGGACAAAAGCATGCTATTGCATGCCTTTATGCTAACACTATTACCTTTCACAATCTTAGGTCTCCCCGTTCCGTCTTCTTGCTAATATTCTTCCTACAGCGTTCAGATCGATTGACTACAAAATTATGTCGATATTTTCATATATTGCGGGTAATGTACACACATCTCTATTGTTTCCCTTTAGAATTTAGAATTACCACTGTTGTTTTTGTAATCTTAAAAAATATAGAAGGAGAAGCAATTCGTGTGCGATATATGTTTGCCATTTTTTCAGGACTAATTGCGTAACGTCGAAAGCATCATCAGAATTGGTGACCGTTCAATTTCAAAACCTAAAACACAAATCAATTCTAAAACGGTTTCCATTTTAATCATAAAAATCTGGTTTCATAAGTGATTGTAAGTTAATCTGATCCGCTAGCATGTCCCAATCTAATTTGATTAAATGAGTTCGGTTTGATCCATTTATTAATTGGATTTGAATTTAAGTTGTTTAACCCATCTGTAAACGGATCAACTCAAATCCAACCCGTCAACCTATTGGATACCAGTTTAAATAATCTTTAATGATTTATAATTATTTAGTTTTATAGGTATTTTAAAACATAGTCATAAATTAAAAATCTCTTTTTTTATTTTCTTGAAAATAAATTCCGTGTATTAAATATTTTTATATTATTTATTAAAATTTAGTATATTAAATGATATTATATTTTATCTAAATTTAAAATTTTAAGAAAAGGATTAATTAAATAATTAAATAAAAATAAACAGATTATGTGGGTTCAACCCGTTAATTGACATGTCCAATTCGATTTCATGATTTTTCAATCCACTAATAAATGGGTTGAATTCTTCAAAAACCCGAATAGACCAGATATCACCCGATATAAACTTATAATTTCTTAAGATAAATCATATAATATGTCTTAAAATAGGAGAAATCAAGGATAATTTTATCAAATTGAGTCAATTGTTACTCAAATAAAGTTTTGGAGTTTTTTTGAAAAGGAAATAAAAAAATTATTCTCACCAAAAAAAAAAAAAAAAAACTAAATTATTAAATTAAAATCGAGTTGTGTGTGATCGAGTCAATAGGTTAAACCGAATCATTACGGTGAGTTTACTAGAAGTCTCACTGATCCGAGAAGTCACCTGAGTTTTTTGAATTACCAACGAGTTTTTAAACATTATTTTAAACGACTGTCTATTATTAGTAAGGTACAACTTGGGTTGGGCTAACTTGAACCCAAACTGACTTTGGGTCGGTTTGAGTTTGATTTTATAGTACCTTGGTTCAGTTTTGAGTTGGAAAAACACAATCCGATTTAAATTGGTTTAGTTTTAGGTTAGGCATTGGATAACTCGACCAAACCGAATTAAACCGATTATTAAAGTACTTATAGATAATAATAAATATAATATATAGGGTTTATAGAAATCTCTCTAATTTTTTATTATTTTTAAATAAGACCCTTGGTGTAAAGGCCTAATGACTCATTAAAAATTCATTATTTCATTAACACGATTACACAGAGGAAGACAAGTGTGGAGTTAGGGTTTTGTAACTTAATTTCTCTTCACAATTCTGATACTCTATCCAGCGATGACGGTAATAGCGATGTTAAGATATAGGCAGGTTGCTCTCTCTCTCTCTCTCTCTCTCTCTCTCTCTCTCTCTCTCTTCAATCAATCATGGCTTCTTTGGTGAAGAAGATGATTGCGACCCATGTCTTTAAATTGTAATTAATATAATTTAATTATAATTAACAATAAAAATCCTTTGTGAAAAATTACAGAGGATTGTGTATCTAAATAATTGAAATTAGTATAATTTGTAACTGCAACAAGTATACGGTCCATTGTGTAATATTAGAAATAATGGGGTCACTTAAGTGATTTTAAAACGTTATGGAAGCTAGGGTTTGTGTTGGGCGTGTAAGACAAGGGGATGGAGGTATCCATGAACCGATTCATTATGGGTAGGTTAATAAGTTTTGGGAGAAATCTTAGTGGAGAAGTTACCTCATCTATTGGTTATGTGTGATGGGAGTTAAGAAATGATAAAGTGGTAAAATTAAGTAGTTTTAGAAGTTAACAAAAATGGTCAATGAATAGTGACGTGAATAGTATTTGGAGAGGGTATAAAGGTTTTTCTCTTCTAAGATGATTAGGAGAGAGGGAGAGTTTCGATAACTCCCACCTCACTTTCTTGTAGGGATCTATGTAGTGCACGATTAAGGAAGGAAAAGAGGAGGGAAAAACCATATTGGAGAAAGGGGATTCTTCCGAAAGAGAGATGATGCTCAGAAAACTCAGATCTTAAATTAGTTGTTGTTGGAGAGAAGAGAAAGAGAGAAGAACAAAGAAGAAGAGGAAGAAAGGCCAAGGAAAGAGAAGGCTAGAGCAAAGGGCTGGTGATCTTCTATTCCAAGAGTTGCAAAAAAAACTTAGGAAGAGAGGTAGGGATTCCTTCGTTTCTACGATAAATATGTTAATGCATCGTAATCAATGTTATAGTTATAGCTCGATGCATGATCTTTGAAATGAATCATGTTAGGCTAGAAATCTAGTAGAACTAGAAGGAATGAACTTCATGATGATTGTTGGTTGATTAACATGCTAAAAATTGTGTTTAATGTATTTTTAGTGTTCTTATATGTTCATATGGATCATATATAAGTTCTGAGATTTGTACTATTATGATGATTGATTTGATGGTTTGTATATGTAATATAAATTGGGTTTTGTTTTGTATATATATGAAGTAATGATCATACATATATTATTTAGAGACTGAAAATATAGGTTCATGACCTTAGAAACTTATATTTGGGTTATAGGCATGAAGCCTTAGGAGAAAAACCCAGATTTGGGCTAAAATTCCAATTCGATAGGACTCTCGGTAGATATCGAGACATTTATCGAAAAATCCCCAGAAAATCAAATTCTAGGGATAATCTATCGAGCCTCAGTAGGTGACCTACCGAGAATTTCGATAGGATTCTCCGTAGGAACCGAGGACCTACGAGCTCCAAATGGGAAGCAATTTTAGGGAAAGATCCCTAGATGAGTTGTACACAAGCCTATGTAGCTGGTTTGTGTACAAAATGAGTAAATTTGGTTGAATATCAAAAACGTGTAGAAGAAGGTCATAAATTTAGGAAAATAGGACTGTTTTGGATGGAACATAAGGTGACATTGACTTTAGTGAATTAGATATGGATGTAGAACCACAAGGTATGATTAAAATGAATAGAAATGCTTGCGTAGGAAATTGCTTGGTTTGGGTGGAGCTTGTGGCATCCACTGTTTGACTTATGTTTGATTACTATGATAAATGACTTGTATGTTGTATGAGGGTAATGTGAGTATCCACACTTGTGAATGGTTTTTTGTGATTGAATGGTTATATAATTTGTGTTATGATCTTGGATGAGTGTATTTTCACCATGGGTGAAAGTCCCCAAAGGAAAGGTATGGTATGGGTGTATTCCATCGTGAGTGAAAGCCCCTGAAGTAAAGGTCTTGTACAGGTCTATTTCCATCGTGGGTGAAAGTCCCTAAAGGAAAGGTATTGTTACAGGTGTGCTTCCACCGTGGGTGAAAGTCCCTAAAGGAATGTGGTCTACTGGTGTATTTATCCATGAGTGCAAGTCTCTTAAGGAATAAGAATGGTGGCATTCCTCCGTGGGTACATTTCCTTAAAAAAATAGGTTACTGATAAAGGTGTGTTTCCACCGTGGGTGCAAGTCGCTAAAGGAATGGTACATGTGGCTTCCTCTGTGGGTGAAAGTCCCCAAAAGAATGGTTGTTACCGGTGTGTTCCACCGTGAGTGCAAGTTTTTTATGGAATAAGAATGGTGGCTTCTACCCTCGATGCAAGTCCTTAAAAGGATTGGTCGTATGGTCGTGAGTTGGATTGAGCACGTGATTGGGCTAGGTCTGATTACCCCTTGCATTGCATTGCACTTAATCTCACTTCATAATTGCATCATACCACTTGCATTGCATTGCATTTGTTGATTGAGTTGATTGTGGTGCATTTCCATTTGTGACTGGTGGCTTCCTTTGTGGGTGAAAGTCCCCAAAAGAATGGTTGTTATCGGTGTGTTCCACCGTGAGTGCAAGTCTTTTAAGGAATAAGAATGGTGGCTTCTACCCTCGATACAAGTCCTTAAAAGGATTGGTCATATGGTTGTGAGTTGGATTGAGCACATGATTGGGCTAGGTCTGATTGCCCCTTGCATTGCATTGCACTTAGTCTTACTTCATAATTTCATCATACCACTTGCATTGCATTGCACTTAATCTCACTTCATAATTGCATCATACCACTTGCATTGCATTGCATATGTTGACTGAGTTGATTGTGGTGCATTTCCATTTGTGACTGGTTTGACTTGCTTGTGTTTGTGATTGGGTCGCATTGGTCGTAGCAAGGTTGTGGATGATTGGCCGTAGTATGGTGGGACCATGGGGTTGTGTGTAAGCATATTGAAACTATGTGTATGTTATGTGATATGAATATTGGTCGTAGCATGGTGGGACCATGTGGATATTGTTTTTGAAGATAGTGAGACTATATGATTGTCATGATACTTGTATGCTTGTGTTGCATGGTGGGACCATGTGTATGTATGTTGTTGTAGAACATAGTGGGACTATGTAGATTCTGTGTAGACATGATGGGATTATGTGGGTAGAATTGACATAATGGGACTATGAGGTTTTGTGAACAGTTAACTTGATATCATATGATTGTTGTATGCCATGTGAAAAGACATTGCATATGATGACTGTGATATACGTACTTATTATGTGTGAGTTTGTATGATGATAAGTATGATACACATATGACTGTGATATTACGTGGTGATTGAAATGTATGAATAAATTGTATTGTTATGCATGCATAAAAGTAATTACTGCAGTTTCTTTGGCTTTTTCTACTAGGCTTCGGCTATCCTTAACTCTACAGGTAGTAAGTTCGTTTGACTTGGCTGGCTGGAGAGGAGACTTGTGTTTGAGATGCTTTGTTTAGAGACAATGATACTTTACTTTATTCAATTTTTATTACTTTGGTTTGACCCCGAGTGGGCAGAAACTTGTAATGGATTATTTCATTTACTTTTCTGGGTGTTAGCTCGACAGACTTTAGTTGAGCTATGGTTTGGATTTTTATATGTGAGACTTCCGCTGTTATTATATTGTTGACTCTGATTTAACAAGATGTGGTTAATTATGTGGCTAGTTATCCGTTTCAACGTGGTGGATAAGAAGGTCATTTCCTTGGAATTATGAACTTATGACAAAGGATATTAATACCCTCTCGTCAATTCAGCCCAACGTTAATAGATTCAAGTTGCCTAGATGAACCCCCTCACCATTGGCTCCTCCTCAACTATAAACATTGTATAGGGGACAACAAAAGATCAACACAACTAAGCAATATACTTGTTAGCTTCTAAATATGTTAGCATTGATTTTGTCTTAAATGTATAAAATGTTGAAATTTGATTTTAAAATTCAAATTTATTTTCTTTTTTTCAAAAACGATTTTGTATTTAATGAAATATCAGTTTTGGATAGTTTTGATATTTTGCTTTTATTAGGGGCATTTGAGTTTGGTTTATTGTGAGGCGTTTTGGATGTTAAAGGTCCAAAATGTCTAAGCTTATTTCACTAGCTGTTTTGGCCCATTTAGGGCCCAACCCGTGGGTTATTAAAAGGAGGTCTCCTCCTCCTTTGTGGAATCAAGCAACAAAAGCTACAAGCCAAAATCTTCTTTTCTTCTTCTTCTGCAATTTCTGTAAGTGCAGAATCTTCATTTCTTCAAGCTCTTGTCAAGTGCTATGTAGTGACCTGAACACCATAAAAAGGGTTTCTCCTTGTTTAAATTAATTAATTATTATATGCATGTGTGTATAGTTATGTATTTAATTAGCTAAGGAGTTAAGATCAATTAATGAAATGTGGGGTTTTGTGTGAATAACTATTAGAGTGGGGTAATGGTTTGTAATTAATTTGAATATGTTTGAATCGTTCACACACACAGTTGCGTGAACGGATTCGCAGGGTGCATGGGTTGAGGTGGCAGCATCGCACGATGAGAGAGGGAGAGAATTGAGGGTAAGGGTACTGATCCTCATCCTCCCACACAATCGTGGGAGTGTGTGTGCTGTGAGAATAGGGAGAGAAAGTAAGAAAGGAAGAAGAAACGAGGAGGACACCATTGCTATAGTGTTCGGTGCTGAAGAAGACAAGGAAGAAGGCGATCTATTTGTTCTAAATTTATCAGGCTACGGTAAGTGATAATACCTTCCAAAGTTTCAAGTTTTAAATCAAACCTTAATATATGTCGAACCTGTTTTTCTGAAAGTTCTGAAATATCTGTTTTGTAAATAGTTTCATTGAGATTTTTTTTGTGATGATCCATTTAAGATATTTGTGGTAGTTGATGTTTAAAAATGTGTTATTTAAGATCTTAAAATGTTTTAGAATCTCTTGTGGGTTAATGTAATAAAATCTAAGATAGAATGAATAGGCTACAAATTCTGGATTTCGGATGCATAGTGGATCGATCAAGAAAGTCGATCGATCACAAATTCGATCGATCATGAATGTCGATCGAGCGACATACAGAAAAGTTCCAGAACAGTAAACCTGTGACTCGCTGTTGGCCCCTAAAACGTTGGAATTTGGCTAAACCTATTAGAGACAACATTGTAGGACTTTGAGTCTTATTTCCAACGCATCCAAAATCACCTATATCCGATATCGGATATTGAAGATAACGTATAAACAGTTCAGTGCTATCAAGTAAATCTGTACAGAAACAGTACTTGTGCAGGTTCTTGCACAGTGTGTGTATTTTATGATGAGTTGTGATCCCGTATGACCTAAGAATGTTCTTTTAAGACTTATGAAGGCCTATGATGACCTGAAATACATATGTGATGAACTTGCACCCTAGATGATAGTTATGAACCTAGGTGTGGCTATATATATATTTCCATGATGGCTATGTATGCCTGAATGATAGCTAAAGCACCTATATGAGGGCCATGTGCTATGTATGGTGGTTATGGGTAGATTTTAATTCCATTTAATGGTGTTTTCTACTTGATGCTTCCGATCTCCTACCACGAGAATTGTATATTGAATCATGGTCTTGAATTAGTATTAGTAGACTTGACTCGATTTGGGTTTAGTGGAAGGTCGAGTTAACCTGCATGAGCTATGTCGAACTATCGAGATCTATAGAATTCTGGT
>JAUPMG010264000.1:0-20149 GCA_031762675.1 Pachysandra terminalis
TTTGGATGTTGTAACATAAATGTTGTATTTATTAGTTGTAAACTTTTGTATTATTTCACATTATTAATCAAAATATAATTTATTGTTTTTTTAAAATTTGTATGTTCATAAATAATATATATTTTAATGAAGATATCACTTTTTATATTATTTATATTTTAGAAGTTACTACTTTGTACTTGTTAAAAAATGGAAAAAAAAAAGAAAGAAATTGGTTAAAATTAAGTCTATATTAAAATACTTTAAATAAAAAAAAGTTAATTTATTTGGGCGAAATATCCGAAATTTCGGTCCGAAATATGCCAAAATAATCAAAATTTCGGATATTTCGGTTTCATTTGTCTCCGAAATCCTTGAAATTGGCAAAATTTTAAACTATGATTTGGTTTGCCAAATTTATTTATAATAGTTTTAAGGGAAAATTATACTTTGACCCCTTGAGGTTTCTAAAAATTGTAATTAGACCCTCTAAGGGTTTTGAAATTACAATAGCACCCTTCGTCAGAAACCTCAAGGGGTCGGCCAACTAACGACACTGAGTCATTGACTAATATACTCCTTATAAACTGTTCTTCATTGCAGGTAGATAAAGTGGATAAACCTTACATCTAAAATATCCTCTTAGTCTCTCGACTAAAGAGCCAACGTCACACTTGAATCATTCATTAAAGAAGAAAAAAAGAAAAACACATCAAACGATTGATGAACAATGGTTTATAAGGGGTATATCAATCAATGACTCAGTGTCGTTAGTTGACCGACCCCCTTGAGGTTTTCGACGAAGGGTACATTGTAATTTCAAAAACCTCAAGGGGTCTAACTGTAATTGTCAAAAACTTCAAGGGGTCAAAGTGTAATTTTTCCTAGTTTTAATTATATGATAATTTAAAATTTTAAAACTATGAGGGTTTGCTAGCTCTTGATGAGAATAAAACGTGAGACATTGTTAGATTGCCTCCAAAAAAGAAAACAGTTGGGTGTTGTTGGGTATACAAAACAAAATATAAGAGTGATGGAATTGTGGAACGTCATAAGGCGAGACTTTTTGCTAGAGGATTTACTCAAACTTATGGAGAAGATTATACAGAGACATTTGCACCGGTTGCGAAGAAGAACACATTCTGAGTTCTCATATCTCTATCAGTAAATCAAGACTGGTAATTATACCAGACGGATGTTAAAAATGCGTGCTTGTATGGTGATCTAGAAGTTTATATGAACATACCACTGGGCCACCCACATGAGTCCAAATTCGGTTTTGTGTGTAAACTGAAAAAGGCTATATATGGGCTTAAACAATCACCACATGCCTGGTATGCAAAGCTTAGCTCTGTATTCATGATTAATGGGCTAAAAAGGAGTACTGTAGACCCTTCCCTATTTGGCAAGAAAGGTATTTTTAGTACTATTGTTGTTTTGGTTTACGTTGATGCTATAGTGATCATTGGCGATGACCGAAATGAAATATCAAAACTCAAGACTTTCTTACACAAGCAATTTGCCATCAAAGATTTGGGAATTTTAAAGTACTTTCTTCGATTAGAAATTGCCTACTCAAAAAAGGGCATATTTCTTAATCAACGAAAGTACGTGTTGGATTTGTTACAGGAAACTGGAAAATTGGGAGTCAGACCGTCAGACACTCCTATTGACAGTGACAGTAAGCTTGATGATGATGGTGAATTAATCCCTGATATTAGTCAGTTTTAAAGATTAGTTGGTAGACTAATTTATTTAACCATTACTCCGCCTGATATCTCAAATCCAATTAGTTTGGTCAGTAGATTTATGCATGCGCCAAAAGTTAATTACCTGACTGTTGTCAACAGAATTTTGCAATATTTGAAGGGTTCACCAAGAAGAGGTATATGGATGCGTAAGAATGGACACAGTTCCATTACGACCCACACTGATGTTGATTAGGCTGGATGTCCCATTGATCAAAGATCTACGTACCTTTGCGTGGGGGGAACTTGGTAACATGAAATAGTAACAAATAGAATGTTGTTTCACGATCAAGTGCAAAAGCAGAATATCGAACAATGGCTTCAACCTCTAGTGAAGTTATTTGGCTTCGAGCTTTATTGCAACATTTGGGTTTTGGTTTGTCTCAACCAACAAAAATGTTTTGTGATAACAGGCTGCAATATACATTGCTTCTAATCCAGTCTATCACGAACGAACTAAACATATTGAGGTGGATTGTCATTTCATTCGAGAAAACTTGCAAGCTAATGTTATTTTTACTCCCTTTGTTCGCAATAACCAACAGTTAGCAGATATTTTTACTAAGGGGCTATCTACTGGCAAGTTTCAAGAGATATTGTCCAAGTTGGGCTCTATCGATATATTCGCACCAACTTAAGGGGGAGTGTTGGTGGAGAAGAGAGATTTGTTTCTATTTGTGGGTTGATATGATAAATCATGATTTTAGTAGTTTCTTCATTAAGACTTTCTTAACACATAAGTTGCTAAAATAGGTTACTTTATTACTGCAATCCTATGCTCATTGTAACTCTATATATTGCTGCTGTGATCTCTATTGAGACACAAGGAATAAAAATCCCCTCTCCTCTTCTCCGTGCTTTTTACCTTAGGGATTTTCCACGTAAATCATTGTCTTTTACTATTTTCCGTCAAATGCTCTCTTCAACAATCTCACCTCTCTATCTGCAATTAGATCTCTTTTAAATCCTTCAATTAGAGTTTTTTTTTTTGCTTTGTTTTATGAATTTTTATTTACTCTTCTTGATTGTTAGAAGCTATTGGATTATTCAGTGCATATGTCAACTGTTTGTTTCAAGTCCCCACTCGGAAAAATAATATTTGATGCATTTTCATAATCATGTATATCTTTAAGTGTGGTTCTAAAGATAATAATTCAAGAACAACAAAGAAAAAACAGTAAAGGATAAATTGCAAATCTTCTAGAATATTTAACAAATAAGGTGGCAAGGTATGTGTATATATTCTACCCAAAAAAAAAAAAGGTGTGCATATATGAAGAAAAAGTAAGTTTGAGGATGAGGAAATTTTGAGGTATTGCAACAGGTTAGATGAGCTATATTACCTAGACTAATTCAGTATAAAATGGTTTTATTTTATTTTTAATATAAATGTTAGTATATGAAATTTTTTATGCCAAACAAATACTAGAACTGCAAATAGCAGCAAAATCAAAATTTCAGATTTTTAATACCTTATTGCAATCAAACAAGAGAATTCCAATTCAAAGAATTCTAGATATGTAGAATTGTAATTTTGTAGCTTCATTCCAATTCTTTGTGGCAAACACACCCTAATTGAAATTTCAAAATTTCAGTGATTTCGGTAAAAATTTAAATGATTTTTTATATTATTTTTTTAGTTATTATACATAGAAATAACAAAATTTTACAAGGATGGCAGAAATTTCACTGTTAAATTTTTGATGATTTCGACAAAATAGTTTGAAGATTTTGTTTAAATTATTTTTAGACAAAAATAAATTTATTTCGACGAAATTTTTCAAAAATTTTCATGAAATTTTCCAAAATTTAAGGGGAAAATTTTAAGATTTCAATTTCACTTATATAAACGAAATCAAAATTTTGCAAAATCCCAACGTAATTTAAAACCATGATTCGGGTTGGATCAGGTTAGATCAGAACCAAGTTAATATAGAAATATAGGTTTTTATGAAAAATATAAAGCTGCTTTTTTTTTCCTAGTATATATTCACCTATGGAATATATATTTTCTGTATAAAATAACATTATATTTCTTTTTCCTTTTTTCAATATATTCACCTATAAAATATATATCTTTTTCATATAATGAAAATATAATCAATACATTTTTCGTGGCGACGGTTCAAGTAAGAGTCCGATTAGGTCAAACCTAAACCTGATCCAAACTGAATTTGCAAACCAAACGCAATGGCACTCTAAAAGAACCTGAAAATGGTTAGAAGTTTTCTTCCAGAGTAAAAGTGGAAACATAAAAGGGACTTCTTAGAATCAAAGGGTAATAACTTTCCATCTTGCTTGGATTTTTTAAATCATCTTCTTTACCCTCTTCTACCTCTCCCTCTTGGATCCTTTATGATTGCAGAATTCTAATAATCAACAGCAGAACAGGGAAGAAATAGATATGAAACAAAGGAAAACGCAATATTATAGCATGTACTTCTCCCTTTTCCTTTTCCACAATAATTCATATTCATCATTGTTTCTTATTAATTTCTGGACTCTTTAAGTAATACATTGGAAACGATTAGCTAACCTTCAGTTACAACATAACCCTCTTCAATCTTTATAGTAATATATACAGCTTACTACCAAAGCATAAAAGATGGATATCCGATGCCTTACATTTCAGTTTTCTTACCCCTGTATAATCCTGCAAGAAAGTATCTTGTTGGCCGCAGAAACACTTCAGGCACTTAGTGACATAGAAGCAACAGATGATAGCTTGAACTTGCGAACCTTACTTGAATTCTGGGGCTGAAAAAGAAGCTCGATATTCGATCTCACTGTTACTTCCTTCCACTCGGAGGTCGAAGCCCCTTCGCTTCGATAATCACGAGGACAGTACAAGACTTGGAGCTTTGAACGACCTATATTGGTTGGGAAGTTTGTTAAATAGGAGAAAGAAATGGAATAATTAAAGAACTGGTAACCACGGTACCCTATTTCCTCAACACGCAACACACAATTATAGTACCCGATCACTCTAATAAGTACAGGGACAAGTATTTTTTCTATAGAATACTGCTCAAATAAGTCATATTAGACTTGATCTAATCTTGGCACTTCTATTAATACCCTTTATTTATGGGGACGTATCGTCTGGACTCGTATGGATGGAACATCTGCCGGTCCCTGTATCAATGCTCTGCCATGTGTCCATAATGGTCCCATGACTCTCACTAGACCACTTAACAGATCCTTCCGATTGCGAGCATCGATACATGGACCAGCAGATGTTCCAGCCATCTGGGTCCAGACGATACGGGGGCTCTATTTATCTTTTAAAAAATATTAGTAAATTTTTTCCAGTATAATTAATTATAATCATTTTCATATACTGTGTGTAGCTAAAGTTAGGCTGGTATTGAAACACTTCACCGTTGTAATGCAGAATGTCAATAAATGGAGCCACATCACATTCTTGGATCTGTATCCTTGGCATTAATCAATATTTTAAAAACCGGACTGGTTGAACCAGTCAGATCATGACTCAACCTCATGAGCGGTTTGGTTCGGCCTCATTGCGGGCTGCATTACAAAACCAACATGAACCATGCAAACCGAAACTAACCATGCGAACTGACCGGTTTAGATTAAACCGACTGGTTTAATTTAAGTATCATCACTTGGGTGAAATCAAGGTTACAATATGTTTCACTTACATCTAACAATTGAGATCAATTAGGGTCTAACAATCATCCAAGTCTAATCATTCTCTATAAAAAAGGGAGGGAGAGGGAGAGAGAGAGAGAGAGAGATCACTTATGTGAAATCAAGGGTTATGTTTTACAGGGAGAGAGAGAGAGAGAGAGATCACTTATCTGAAATCAAGGGTTATGTTTTACAGGGAGAGAGATAGAGAGAGAGAGATCACTATTTCAATTTCAACAAAGAATATTGAAAAAAAATCAAAAAACTGAAACGCTCTTTGTTTTTGGTTTCCTGTTTTTTTTTAAACACTTCCCCTGTTCCATTCTTCTTAATTATGTATTGTTTTCCTTAAAGGCTATTAACACTTCCTTTTTTTTTTGATAAATCATGAGATTATATTAAAATATAAAAGGAATACAACCTCCATGGCTTATAGAGCTAAACTAAAAACATGGAGGAAAGGAGACCAAGGACTACAACAAGAAAGAACTCAATTCAAATAAGAGGCACCGACAATAACACCAAAATCCCTACTCCTGTAACATATCAGATGTCTGCACCCCCTCGAATATGCCGACACTCCCCATACCCCTCCTGACCAAAAACTCGGCCACCTAATTAGCCACCTGAAACAAGACGGAATGAGATGTTCCGCCCACAAATCAAGGACCAAGCTAGACGAACCAGATGGGATAAGTCTACAAGCACACACCTCTGACCTCTCCATCCAAGCAATAATGGTAGAGGAGGATCCCTCAACCATAGTGTTTAATCTCGGATCCAACTCGGGGATCGTTTCGCTCCGATCCCGAGTTGGATCATCGATCCAACTCGAGATCGGACAGAATTGGACGATCCGAAATCAATAAAAAAAAATTCAAAATCCCAACTCCGATTCCGAGTTGGATCGCCCAATCCGTATCGAGATCGGACCGAGTCATTACATTTTGGTTTAATTTAGTCTCGGATTCAACTCGGAGATCGTCCCGGTCCGATCCCGAGTTGGATCGTCCGATCCAACTCGGAATCATGGTTTTAAATTTCGGCGGCATGCCTTCCCCAAGTGGGGAAATTGTGATATTTCCCCATTTCGCCGAAATTTCGGCGAAATATAGCGAAATTTAGGCCAAATTTCGCCATGCCCCCCTTGGCGAAATGTTTAGCGAAATCGAAATTTAAAACCTTGCTCGGAATCGGACGATCCTTTACACTATGCCCTCAACTACTAAATCCTGAAAACCCTGGACACTAGCATACCGCAAACCTGCTACTAGTGCCTCCATCATCACACGCACTGAATCTTCAACGGACCTGAGTACGCAAATAGAGCACAACCATTACCATCTCTGAAAACACCACCTATCCCAGAAGGGCCTAGGATACCTTGAGAACAACCGTCAAAATTCAGCTTCACCCACCCAACTTCCAGAGAGCTCCAAACCAAGCGCAAGAACGACGGACTCCCAATGCTCACACTATCATATGCCATTCCCTCCTAATATCAGAAGCTGAGATACCAACAAATTCTCTACTAACAGACGACCCCCAAGAAGCCATAGAAATCATGATCCCCTTGATCACATTAGACGTCGAAGCCGAAATATCCTAAAAGATCCTCATATTACACTCTCTCCAAATGTGCCACAAGTATAACCTGAAATAGCAATCAATACATGATGCGCCCTCTATCTGCCAAACCCGGAAACCTCCATAGATCAAGCACCTAGTAGATGCACCCTGGCATCACCCATACTCTCCCAATGATATGTAAAAAGAAGCTCCAAATCTCAGCTGCCATCCCACAATGTATAAACAGATGATCGAGTGTCTCCACCTCCTTCCTACATCAGAAACACGTATGAGGAGAGGGGGCCATATATCTCATACTTTGGAGCATGTCCGCAGTGTTAATCCGATAAAGCAATGCAGTCCACACAAATGCTCTTAACTCTAGGAGGACTGGGAGGATTCCACACTGACAGGGCTAAAAACGAAATAGGTGGCCCACTTCTATTAGCTCTAAAATGGTTGAAAAAGGAACGACAAGAATAAACACCTCTGGAATCAAGAGACTAAATCCTCCGATCTGGTCACTCCGGACACAAACACATCCTCGAGGGACTCAAAAGAGAAGCAAGCTCACCAAACTCGACATCCCGAACATTCCTACAAAGGGGGAGATTCCACACTAGGCCAGACCTAGACCAAGAAAGGACCTCACTAACCAAGGACGGTTGAGACTGAAACCATCCTGAAGACTCGGGGAAAACGCAAATATAGAGGCACCTCTCCAACCCATAAGTCACGCCAAAAGAAAACCGACGACCCATCCCCAATCAAGAACCGGGTCATCGAAAGAGAGGTGCTAAATTAGAGTAATTCTACCCCCCCACCCCAAAAGATAAAGAATTCCTTTTCCAAACTACCAGACGTTTTTCTACCTTTCAATAACCAGATCCCCAAAAGCCAAGGATTTGGGATTACCCCCTAAGGGCACCCCAAATAAGACATAAGCCACTCACCAACCCTACACCCCAACGCCTCAACACACTCTAGCAACAGCCCCTCACTAACATGCATACCTGAAATAGCAGTCTTCTCCATATTCACCCTCATCCCTGAAACCATCTCAAAGCATTGAAGGACACACTTTACCCAATATCACCTGCTCTGGCTCTGCCTCAACAAACATAATGGCATCATCCGCAAACTGCAGATGAGAGACCCTGACCTCATCCCTCCCCACTCAAAAACCACTAAAAGGACCCCTATGTTCAGCCTCTCCCAAGAACCAACTCAAAACATCCCGAACAAGCGTAAGAAGGAACGGGGAGAGGGGATCACCTTGCCTAACACCCCTGGAGGAAGGAATATAAACAAATCCATTTATCAGGAAGGAGAAGCATACATTTCTCAGACAACCCGCAATCCATCTCCTCCATCTATTCCCAAAGCCTTTCCACTCCATAATTTGATCCAGAAAGTCTCACTCAACCCAATCATATGCTTTCTCCAAATCCAACTTAACGACCAACCCAGGACGTCCACCTCTAAATCTCTCCTCCACACATTTCTCCGCCACCAATATACTGTCCACAATCTGCCTAGCATGAACAAAAGCGCTTTGATGATGGGATACCAAAGGAGGTAACACCCCCCCCCCCCAATCTAATAGACAGCACTTTCGCAATTGTCTTGTATAGTCTGGTAGTCAAGCTTATTGGCCTAAAATCCTTTATCTCTTCAACCCCAGGCTTTTTGGGAATCAAAACCAATTAAGTGGCATTGGTAGCTTTATGAATAATCCCATTGTTATAAAATTCACTAATCACTCTCATCAAATCATCCTTCACCACCACCCAACTGCTCTAGAACATGGTTCTAAATAACATATCGTATCGACCGTATCGGTCGATACGTATATCGCATATCGACCAGGTCGGTACAATACGGCACAATAGGATACAATAAGTCAAATAAAAAACAAAGTATCGCGCGATACAGTCAATTTATCGACCGTATCACGCAATACAAGTCGATACAAACCGATAAATTGACTTTATTGAGACTATCGATCAATACTGTCGATAAAGTCCCAAAAAAAAAAAAAACAGACGAGAGCTAACAGCTCTCATTCTTCTGCACAAATCTCCCTAACCAAAAACCTATTGTGAAAACCAGCAAAACCCAATCCGATCCATTGATTTTCGACCTATAATCTTTGGGTTTTTTTGCAAAACCTTAGGGATCGTGAATGAATCCATAATTTTGTTCTTGATCCACAGTTTCTGCACAAGTATGTTATTTACTATTTTTTTCATTTTAAATCATTTTTTTAGTTCAAAATGCATAGATTTATCTGTAAATATATTAGATCTATGTATTTTAAGTGAAATCCATAGATCTATGGGTTTTTTGTTGCAAAAAATCAGTTTTTTCTGCGTTTACAAAAAGTACCAAATTTTTTTTTTAAGAAAAAAATCTTATAAACCTTATGTCTAAGGTTGAATTTTTTATATGTGACAAGTTTGGGGCTGATCTATCACCCCTATAATTAATCTTTATTTTTTGTGAAAAATAATTATTTTTTCAATTATTTTTCTGATATAACAGCAATAAAAATATAAAAAAACTATTTTTTAAATGAAATGTGTTCAAATTTTTTATTTTGCTTTGTTTATTTATATTATATTATGTAAATCCTCCATTGATTTAGTTTCATAAATTAATATTAAACTTAATTTATATACTATTTTAATAAAATATTAAAATTAATTTTTTTTTATCATTCAAATTCAATTACTTTGTTATTAATATGCTATTTTTAACTTGTTTCTACATTAAGTCTTCTACAATTAAATGCTATTTTATTCTTAATTTCTTATGTATTGTGTACTTGGGTTAAATTGTTATTGTCTTGTTTTTTTATAGATATAGCTTCCTAAGACAAGGGAGAGGAGAGCAGTTGATATTGATTGGCAGCACGGGGAAACTATAGATGGGAAAAGATTATGAACGAGATGTAATAATTACTGCCACAAGGAGATGAGAGGAGGTGGAATCACGAGATTGAAAAATATCTAGCAGGAGGGAATCCCAATGTAGAGAAGTGTTTGAATTGCCCAGTGGAGGTATCAAGAGCTGTAGGAGAGCACCTTAGGAATTCAAAGAAGGAGAAGGCTGAGATTGCTATTGTGAGGGAGGCTATGACGGAGAGGGTGGAAGGTGGATCATCTAACGGGATTGAGAGGGATAGAGGAAAGGGCATACAAGAGGATGTTGATGATAATGATGATGATGATGATGATGCAATGACACCCCTTGAGAGAGAGCAGTATGATGCTGCAGTGAGGAGGTTTATATATGATCAGTTCCAGAGAGAGAGAGATAAAGGAGGTGTGGATGTTTGATGTACTCCTAGTAGAGGTGTTGCTACTGCTGGGAGGGTTAGGCATGGTTTGATGCACAGCACAAGTGTCAGAGAAGCTTTTGAGAAAATGGTTGACAAGAAGTCTAAGAAGCCTTCTAAGAAGGTTAGGATTCCCGGTTTAAAGGAAATGGATCCCTCTAGTTACAAGAATAGAGATGCGACGCAGCGTAGGCTGAAGGATGCTTGGCATCTGGGAAAATGGGGAAAGAATGTGAAGCAAGTCATTGGTAGATGGTTCATATACAGTAACATCCCAACGAATGCAACAAACAACCCATATTATTAGACTATGATTGATGAGATTACTAGAGTCATCCCAGGGATTAGGGGTCCCACACCATATGAGATCACAGGTTCCATTCTAGATGCAGAGGTTAAGGAGATACGACTTATATACAGTCATTTATAAAGAAATGTGAGCAATATGTGGTGACTATTATGTGTGATGATTGGACAGGACCTACCAGGTTGTCCATTATAAATTTCTTAGTGTACTATGATGAGAAGGCAATTTTTCATAAGTCAGTGAATGCAACTGATCAGATAAAGGATCACCAATACATCTTCAAGTTGATGGATGGGGTTGTAGATGAGATTGAGAAGAAAGATATTGTACAGGTTGTCACTGACAACCAATCCTCATTCAAGAAGGCAGGAGAATTGTTGATGCAAAAGATGAGGCATTTGTATTGGACACCTTGTGCAACACATTATATTGATCTGATGTTACATGACTTTGGGAGAAAAAGCTAGTGAAAGAGGTCATTGAAAAATCCAACAGGTTGACGAACTTCATTTACAACCATAATTGGGTTCTCAACCTGATGAGGCAACACACCACAAGAGAGCTATTTAGGCCTGGGATTACATGGTTTGCAACAACTTTATTGCAATTAATAGCATTATTCAGGAGAAGGCAGGCCTAAGGAGGATGTTCCTCTCAGGTGAGTAACAAGGATGTCGGGCTGCTAGGAACAATATTGGAAAAGAAGTTGAGTAGATTGTCCTCCATCACCCATTCTGGGAGCGTGCACGGCTAGTATCAAAGATACATGATCCCATCGTTAATATACTGAAGGTGATTGATGGAGAGAAGCAAGCTTCAATGGGTTATGTACATGAAGTTGTTAGAAGATCAAATCTAGCAATTCAAGCCGCTGCTCCTAGGCATTACACGAGCTATTATAAAATTATTGATGCGAGATATGAGAAGCAGCTCATACAGGGCAGCCATGCAACAGGTATAAACTATAATATGATATTCCTAATTCATACTCTTTGTAAGGGTTAACCAGAATATTTGATATCATTTATATCATTTATATCATTTTTTAGCATTTTACCTCCATCCGGTATATCATTATACCGAAAACCTTGGAAGCGATGCTGAGTTAATATGTGAATTCTGAAGGGTCATTTTGAGGTTGGAGAATGATTAAACTATATCTAATGCAGCACTTAATGAGGTAAGAAATATTTTCTATTCTAAGAGATTGTTAAATAAATATGATTGATTTAATAACATTTTTCACTAATAAAGTATCAAACTAACAATCACTTTCTTTTTCTCTAATTAGGATAAACTATTTAGAGATTCTATGTATGGATTTGGTGATCAAGCTGCTATTAGGGCACGGACTTCATCTAAACCAGGTATTAGTGTATTACTTAATTTACTTTACTTGTTAGAAAACAATTGAAAAACTTAATTTATAAATTATATGAGATCTGAATTTTTACGTTTGATTGTCTACAGTTGAGTGGTGGTTTTTGTATGGGACTGATACCCCCCAACTTGAGGAGAGTAGCCTGAGACTCTTATCACATACAGCTTCATCTAGTGGAAGTGAGAGGAACTGGAGTACTTTCTCGCTCATCCATACTAAAGTACGGAACCATTTAAGCTACGCAAAGTTGGAGAAGCTATTGTTTATACATTATAATATGAGGCTCAGGATGCGGCACCTTCAGAAACAAAGCCGGAGAGGTGATGGAGAGTTCAAGCCTACTAATTTGGCTCACATATTTGAAGAAGATGAGACTCTTACGGAGTGGCTGAATAACCCTGAGGAGGTAGTTCTAGATGAACTTGATGAGCAGGGTAGGCCGACCTGGCCAAATAGCTACTTGGCCAGCCTGTTTGAGAGAGGTAGTGTTCATGAGGAGGGGCGGGCTGGGGGAGGAGTGAGTAGTTCCGATGCTGAGGTCCCTGAGGAAGGCAGTAGTGCAACCTACACAGGAGTGGGAGTGAGACGACAGAGCACTATCGAGCCTGGCTGAGTTTGCGAGGATGATGGCTGGGTTCACAACATCCGCTAGGACTGGGAGGAGTGATGATGAGGAGGATGACACCATTGTTTCTGATGATGATGATGACGATGGGGATGGGGATGGGGATGGGGATGGGGATGGGGATGGTGGTGGTACATCACAACCATAAGGGGAGCGTGGAGGGGGAGCGTGTGTTGGGCCTGGGCTTGGTGGTGGCAGTGGCATAGAGGAGCGACAATTTGATCATGCCACCTAGGGTCATGGCGGCGATGCGTCCCCTAAGCATCTACCTATTCGGACTCAATACCAATGCCAACCACGTCAACAACGTCATTCAGGACATTGACATCGGCGACGACAACGATTCGATCATGCGCCGCATGGATTGGATGCGATTACACAGGGGGTTGATATGATTCATGTTGAGATTTCTAGCATATTTGGTGGTGGACTACTTTCAGGTTCTAGCCAGAGATCTTCATTTATTATGATCGGGATGGCTCTACATCATCATACGACTATGGTTATGGCCACGGCCAGACGGGAATCAGCCTACTTATGGCTATGGATACGGACCATATGGCACTGGTAGTGGTAGTGGTAGTGGTAGTGGCACTGGCACATTATCATATCAGCCCAATTTTGGATAAATTCATGGCCAGGAGGAATCATCATCGCACTCTTCTTCATATGGACAGATGGGGCAGTAGTATGCTGGAGCTAGACAGACTAGACTTGGGGTTGGGTGCACTACAGCCCAATATGAACAATTTAGGAAAGAGTATTAGGCTTGGTACCAGCATTACATGGATTGGCAATCATATTGCCAGCATGTTCAGCAGTTGCATCAAGTATCGTTGGCAGATTTTCGGTTTCAGCCTCAGCATCAGGATAGTGACGATGAGCCTACGCGAAACTCTATGTGCTACTAATGCTCTTGTACTGTTTAGATCATTGGATGATTATATTTATATCAGGTAATGGCTTTTAGTTCATTTTTTTATGTTTGAACTTTTCATATGTATGATTCATCGAGTTGTTAATTTGTTACTTACTACTTACTTCTTACCTATGAGTTATGAGTTATGATTATGAATCATGATTGATGATATATATTCCATAACATATGCCATATGTATGTTTTCTTTATGTTTTATAGTTTATGTAATATATTTATGACTTTCCTTTACATTTATTGAGGTTCATATTCACTTTCCCTGAGTCAGAGCACGAACGGTTGGCTTCTATGTTAATATATATTGTGTATATGTATATCATATCAAAAACATGTTAATTTAGCATATTTTGACCTTATCTTTGCATAAAAATAGGTATTATTTTACGTATTCATCATTTTCTTTGCGTATCCACCGTATCCATGATTGTTACAGCGTATCCGTGTCGATACTCGATACGTATCCGTTTTCGGGCCGACTGATATGCTACCTAGATACGATATTTTAAACCATGCTCTGGAAGAAACCAATTGTAAATCCATCAGGACCAGAGGCCTTATCTCCAACCAATTCCCACATAGCTTCCTTAATCTCCTCTTCCTCAAAACCCCTAACCACCGACTCTTGTCCACATCCAAATATCTCTGACTCCTGCTCTTCAACACAAAATTAAATAGCTTCTCAGACCTATACAACTTGAATAATATTCTGATAAGGCACTCAAAATATCCTCTGTTTCTTCCAATCTTTCTTCTCCCACTCAAACTCAGCAATTCATTCTTTCCTTTCCTCCCACTAGCCATCTTATGAAAAAAGCTCGTATTCCCATCACCTTCCTTCAACCATTTCACCCGAGATTTTTGTCACCAACTGATCTCCTCCATTTTTAGGACACCCTCCATTTCCACCTTTACATTAATATCACTAAACACCTCTTTATTCCAAACCTCAATCTTCTCCTTCAAACTTCCCATAAACTTAAATCCTTCCCACCCATAAGTCGCACCAATACATCCCATCATGACTTAATAGACTCTTTAAAATTGGGGTTGGACCGCCAGATACTCTCAAGGGGGGCAGACCTCTATTCCCTCCCGAACTACAAATCTGAATGGGCCAATGATCCGAGGTCGTTCTAGCCAACAACCTCTGAGTGGTTCCCGGGAAGTGCTCATCCCATGATATGGAGGCTAAAAACCTATCCAACCTACAACACACCGACAGGGATTGTCGGCAGGGATTGGCCGTTAGACTAAATGATCTTTCCCCCATTCAACGGGCACAACTTCACATTCCCTGATTACCGACAATAACTTCCTTATAGTTCTCTTAACTTTAGCTAGTCCACCACTCTTATCACTAACAAATCGAGTCACATTAAAATCCCCAATCACACACCAAGCACCTCCATAAAGCACTCTAAGGCTCCGTATCTCCTCCCAAAATATCGAGCGGTCACTCACTCTATTAGGACCATACACCGCTGTAAGAGCCCACTCAAAATTATCAATCCCACACCTGAACCGAATGGACAAGGAATACTAACCACGAATCACCTCACCTCCTACTACCGAATCCATACCCCAGACTACCAAGATACCCACAGAGGCTCTTAAGGAAGGTAAATACTCCCAACTACGATTCCTATCACCCCACAAACTTCTCACCAGACAAGAACTGACCACATCTTTCTTGGTTTTGAGTAACACTAGAATATCGGGCTTTTCACCTAGACACAATTTTGACTGCCCTCTTCTTTTCACCCTACCAAGACCCTTCATATTCCAACTAATTATCTTCATTGACAACACAATCTTCACCCACTTTGCTAGACCTAAAAGAACCAACCAAATCTCAAACCGACACCTCATTACCTTTACCATCCCGAACACAATCCAGAACACCAGAAGCAAAGTAGACCATCCTATCCCACTCCCCTATAACCATCTGCCCACCACCCCTAGATGAGGCCCCCTCATCGACAACCAACTGAGCAGAGCAATCAGCCTCCCCACCACCACCCACTACCGTTACAACGACACATCCCCCCCCCTCTGAACCTCCTCTGGCCATTTACCATTAGCAAATTCATCAGATGTTGAAAGTTGAAACACTCCAAACTTCAAGCTGATTGTTAGCAATAATAGATTCAAAAGCAAAAGGAAAGGACTTTGTCTTTCGCAAGGGAGTTCTCGGGATACCTGACGAGCAAGGGAAAGGATTGGAAGAAGATGGATGGGATATATGATCGAAATGACACCCAGCCCCCAGTTTATCGAAACACGCATCCATGACCTGCATTGCCTTCGTTTTCTGGCACATTAAGACAACTCCAAATTTGGGTTCAGCACGACCCCTTCCCCACAACTGATTCCTTACCACGAAGCTCCCCGTCCATCAAGTTAACCTCTTTCATAGTCTCATTTTCAGAGATAACTGATGTACAATGTTGATTTTCCCCGCTCTCTCATCAGGTTCTTACGAGTATAGCCCTTTGAGCACAAACCCTCACCACCAAGACCAATCATCCCGTCTTGAATGGCTGATCCATTCCCCAATTCAACTTCCAATTGAAGCTCTTTTCTTCCATAACAATTTAAATTCTCTTCTCCAACCTTTCTACCCTCCTGCATAATCCATTCACGGAACATTGAATAGCATTTAAAAATTCTGTCATCTGATTCTTAACCTCCTGCATAACGGTTGACAGCTCTTGATTCGTGGCTTCCGATTTATCCCCTGAATGTTCCGTAATCCCCTTGCCCACCAGACCACCCAACTCCAACTCAGGCCTTAGATTAGGGCTCACCTCCATCCACTTGAGCAAAGCTCGGACGACTTGGTCCCAAAGCCCACATTAATTTTCGAATTTCTTGCTACACAAGCCAGCCCATCGACCTGCTTAAGAGTCACCGAAATGGGCTTCTCCTCACTTAAAGCGTTAGACTTCAACTTGGGCCCAAAACTAAGGCCCATCAACCCACTATTAAAACTCCCCCTCCCCTCATCATAAACCCTAAATTCATCATCTGCGAGGATCTTTCCTTTCTCAGAAAGCCGCGTCGCCATTTTTGGAAACCCTTCTGAGTTTCCAACGTCTTCCACCACTGTACCAAGTTTCCCCCAACCCAATTTGTTAAGGGGCGCAACCACACCGCCCACTACTGACTCCCCACCTACCACCTCTGATGTGCGCATGGAGTCGACCTCGACCTCCATGCCACGTCCCCTCACCACTGCCACATCATCGTCTTCCCCAAACTCCCTCACCATTACTGAACGTTCTCCTTCTGCAGCAATCTCTACAAAGACTTCAAACCAAGAGTTCTTTTCCCACAACCACACCGACCGTGGAATTCTCCTTCGAAAACACTGCCCCACTCACAATGTCACCTTCAAAAAACCCTCCCCCACCACTGCCATTGAGTGGCTGTTGCTTAATCCACCCCCAAAAAAGCTTCCGATCACTCTCACCACTTCTATCGATAGGTGCGATGGAACACCTACCAGGATAATCCACCACCCATGGCTGCAATATGGACCCAAGGTGAACGAAGGCTGCACTCTCCACTCCACCTCCACCGTCGGACAAGTCGGGAGTTCGGGGGCTCACTAACCGAGATGACCCTATAAACAAGTAAGGACATCGGAGGTTCTATAGGTTTCAATGACACCTGCTTGCAGGCTTTCACCAAATACCACCATGACGCTTCCATTGGAAGGAAAAGGATTGTTCTCCCTTTTTTCGTTTTGAGCCACCGAGGTCACCTTTAAGAACTCTCCTCTCCCATTTTTCCTAAGTTAGGCAATGAGAACTTGATTCCGCATCTCTTGGAACCCAACACACAAGGTCTTGTACCATTATTGTTGAGAGAACTCACCATCATCAATAACCATTCTACTTCCTCCCCTGAAAACCATATCCAAGAGCTTCCGTTATACCTCGATTCTGTTACCTTCACAAGCGACGATTGCTGCCTTTGGACAGACTCAAAAGTGAACCATTTTCTCTCGTCTTTGATTATAAATTTCTCAGCAACCCTAACACCTTGACTCCTGTTACTCTTTCTCTTTTCATCCCTTTTGGTAAGAATTGCCTCTCTGAAGCTGGTTGATGTATTTTTCACAACTCCAGCACCCTGCTGATTAGAGGAGTTACTACCGTCTGAAACCTCTCTCGGATTTCCAATCTCATTCTGCCTTCACAATCTCATTCACAGAATACCCTGCGGACAACAAATCTCCGACTGCTAATTTCGCTACCTTCATACCTCAGAACCGAGCAATGATATTTCAACCTAAACACTATTCCACAACGCTTCTTAGATTCCTAGTTCTTTAATTAATTTTTTTAAATAACATTCGATTTATTTAATTATTTTTCTTGTTTCTTTGCAAAGAAAAGTTCATATTAAATTATTAACCATTATTAAAAGTTAAAGCCTGAAAGTGATTACAGGTGTTTTTTAAATCACAATTGAACCAGTTCAAACCATAGTCGAATGAATTTAAACCGGACCGCCCTCTTAATGGTTTAACGTTCGGTTCGGTTTTCAAAACATTAGTGTTAATCAGTGTCATTAAAGGCGACCACCTAGGCATCAGGCAAGGGTCGTCTAGACTGAGCATGCCTAGGCGACAAGACGGGTCACCTAACCTACCCGGGCGGTCACCCATTGTGTGATATAGTTCAACTTGTCTTGAACCACTCAAATTGTAATTTATATTTTAATTACTTTAATTTTAATTAATTTATTAATTAAAAATTACTTATGTTATTTCTTTATACTTTATATTTTTCTAGTAATCCAAGACTCTAAGTCTCTATGGTCTAACTCTAACTTGAAGCTTGAAGAACCCAAGCATCCAAGAGAACAACTGAACAAGCTTGAAGCAGAAGGTCCTCTCTCTCTCCCTCCCTCTTTTCTTTCACTAACCCCTTCGCCCTTACTGTTTTTTTTGCCATAGCTGCGACCTCAGCTCTGGCTCCCTCTCTTTCTTTATCTATCTCTCCTCTCTCTTCGTTTTTTTTTCATATGCAACCGCTGGCAGTTGACAGTTGCAGACTGCCCAAAAAATCCCCTCCCCCTCTCTCTCTCTTCACCCTCTTTTCATTTTTTTCTCATATGGAGTTGCCGCAACGGCAAGAAAATTTCCTCTCCCCTTTCTTCTACTCCTGCCGACGACCTTTTTTTTGGTTAATTCTGTTTTCTAATTGCTATGATGCTATATGTATGAAATAATTAAATTAATTAACTTGTGCTGCAATATTTTTTGCTTTCATATTAAAAAATCGTCGCCTAGGTGAGCGCCTAATTCCCTAGGCTATAGGCAGGTCTATCACCTAGCCTTGCCTAGGCACTTTGATAACATTGGTGTTAATGGCGACGTTCAAACCACTATTAGCAAAACTTTGTTTTTTCAAAAAAAAAAGAGTATGTATGCATAGAAAGCGTATTTTTTGCAAAACAAAAAAACTTATTAAGCACATTTTTTACATTTTCATTTTAAAACTCGTCATTTTCTCTTCTCGATATGAAAAATTAAATATTTTTACTGTTTTCTTTGATTCAGGAGATTTCATTGAACTTTTTTATTAGTTCTATGATCTATTAATGTGTTATTTTCTTTCATTCAAGAGATTCAAATGCTTTTTTTGTCCTCTTTTTACTAATAATCCTTTCTCTATTGATATTACTATTCGAAGTTTGGAATAACCTAAGATAAGAAAAAATAAAATAAAAAGGAAAGGAGGTTTTGGTAGAGCTAATAAAAGGGAAATGGACTTTAAATGATGTTTTATTTTTTTGGTTTTCTTATTTTCTAGTAATAATTTAAAAACTCAAATCTTTTTTAAGACATACTACATCACATTTTTAAGAAAAAATAAATATTGATGATATTTAAGTTTCTTATAGTTGGTGAATGTAAATGCTTTAAAATTACAGTTGCTACAATATTTTCTTAAATGTATTGGTAGTTAACTGATAGTTTCACTTATTCAACATTTTTTTTAACGAACGTATGAAATATTAAACTTGAACTAACTTAATCAAATTATTTTTGCTTTTCATTTTATTTAACTTTTTTTTTGACTCCATCTTGTTGAGTAAAGATTGTATTAAACTTGACATTCTCCTTGTCTCATTTTCTAGACATATCATATTTTTTTGCTAACAATGGTTGAAACAAGCAAAGGCTTTCAATGGATACAGGCACCCAAAGATGAGGAAGGATGTACTAAGTGATGAAATGCTTGGGGGAGTTGAAGATAAGTATTAGTTGGTACTTGGTAGAGCTTTGCTCTTACTATTGGTCATTGACTATGGGTTGGATATCTAATTTTCCAGGTGTACTGAACTGGTGGCTCTGTATCGAACAATTAATAAATGAAAGAAGGTTGGCCACGTGATAATTATAGTATCCTAGGGTGTTGTATAGACATTTGGCCTATGCGTTACTTGGGTTTGGGAATAATCCTTGTAACCTATGATTCTGAAAGCTGGTCCTATAAGTGGTGGAAAGGAGGATGGCCAAGTGAAAGAGGAATTATTTGTCGTTGGGACGTAGGATTACACTGATACAAGCAACTTTATTTAATCTCTTCACCT